>VDFB02274453.1:0-11527 GCA_007258455.2 Sequoia sempervirens | reverse complement strand
GGCTAAATATCATTGCAGGGATGTTTACATCGCTAATGGATCCGAGCGAGGGTGAAGTAAATCAATGACAAGCAATGACCTTTAATGGAAGGGGCAACGTGGAAGGATCTTAGGGATTCTGAATAAAGCAAGAAGGAAAGTAGCAAAAGGACTGGAGAAACGTTGATAAAGTTTTAAAGCAGGATGATCCAATGGGCTGAAAATCACCGCATGAATAAATTCATCGGTAATTACACCCTAAAATTTGGGGAGGATCAACGATGAAGTGATGAAGTGTATAAAGAAAGTTTCTCTCTAAGAAAAACTATTCCTATGTAGTTTGTCGATATTAATGAAAAGCATGGATTAGGTTGGCGATACTGGCTAATTGTCAGATCACATATGATTAATCAAGTTTAGAGAAGAACATGGTAGCATTTGAGATAACATCGATGTTTTTAAGCAATAAGTTGATAATGGTAAAAAAATGATGCTCATGGCCACCTAAAATGAAATTTTAATTGCTCTAAGATGAACAGCCCTGATTCAAAGCCAAACTAATATGTTACCAATTCACTTGTGCAAGGAGTTCTGAATCATAAATTCTCCATGCTCAAATTTTCTATTTAATGCAGGTTGATTGTTGCTTATTCACACTATCTTTTTAGTTTGTAGTGTGTGTGAGGAAAAGTGTGAAGTAGGGTAAAAGGTTACTGGTCTGACTTAAGTTAGATTTTCTTCTCCTAAGTAAGTTGGTATGAAATTGGGTTCTCGAATCTATTTAGGAATTCTGTTACTTGAAATAGTTGTAATTACTAGGGTTGGGGCATTTCTCCTATGGGTGTTGAGTGAAAAATATTTTTAATTATCACTGTACTAGTTCTAACAAAATGGGAAAAGTTAGTGCAACAATTCCCCCTATTAGGAGGTCTAGCCAGCTAAGTGTGTTTGAGTGCCCTGAAGCCATGATTGAGTAGGAAGCCATGGTTTCCCCTAAAATTTCAAAGGGTAAAAGGAGGGCTAGAGGCCGTAAGAAGAAGTCAATTGTGCAAAGTACTTACCGCTTGAGGAACAGGATCCTTCTAGGAGAAGTGGTCGAATTCAAAGGCAAGGAACTAGTGCAACCAGTGAAGAAGGCCAGGAAAAAGGAGAAAAGCCATAGGACCCACCTGGGAAAACATAATTCTCCTATTGTGCTTTTTGATACTCCTTCAAATGCTAAAGCTGATACTGACTCGGATTATAGCTAGTACATCCATTCTCTAGTACCATATGAGAGCTTTGATGATGATGTACTGGTAATCCCTCCAATTTCATCAAGGACAAGAAGCGGTCGAGCATTTTCGAATGTCAATGACTCTAGATAGGGTCATTAACTTGTTTTAGTTTTTTATGACACCATGGTATTTGCATAGGAGGTATTTGTAACTTTCGTGTGTCCATGGTTTGTCTTTTTCTTTCCCATGCTGAAGTTGAAGTATTTGAGAAGATATGAATGGAATTTTTTTATTTCAAACAAGGAATGTTGTGGCAGCGACCACTGGTATCCTGCACATGTTTTTTTCCTTTTCTCCTCCCTTGTTCTCAAATGATTGCATATGAAATTGCCTGGGAGTTCTTCGAGGATCCAGTTAGAATTAGGTTTTTGAGATGAACTCAAATGAAAAATGAAATCATAATTTAGTCGAGTGCTTGTTGCTCCCCTACTTATATAAAGGGGATTTCATGGCTAAAAGAAGAGAGTTCAAAATTTTGAGTCTAGACATGGTCACAATAAATACTATGCTCTAAAAGCATAATAGAATGTAAATGGATACTCTAGTAGATATATCAAAAGAAAATTTAAGATGAAATTTATACTGTATCTAAATCTTAAATATGGTTTTACAATGCAATATTAGAAATGAAGAAGAATTTTAGTTTCAAAATGTTGCTCTCCTATGTATTATCTTCCAAGTTATGAATGAAGTTGTTAATGACAATTTCATTTGTTTTTTTGTCATTTGCATGGAATGGATGAATTTGTTTTATGCTTTAGTTCAATGAATTGATTCAACGCTAAAATCAGCCCATTAGTTTGTGAAGAAAGGATATAGGATTTAGTAAGGAAGTGATATTTTGCAGACACAGTGAGTTAGATGTTACAAAGTAACACTCTAATAGTCAATTAATTTCTAAAATTCAATTAGAATTGTATTACCGATTGATTACCAGTTATAACTCTTTTCTCCCTTTGATAAAGCATTGATTGTTTTATTAGTTTATCTTGTAGTCAGTTGAGCCAGTATTTAATTAGGCCTAAGATTCAAGATGAATAATGATTCACAAAATAATTTAAACTACATTGTCCCAACTTCAAGTATGTAAATGCACTCCTTGAAATAAGTAACAATTCTATCTGAGGTTTGTTGAGCCTTTGATAAGGTGATTTTCATGAAATAGTGCATCTGTGTGAAGAAATAATCTTGACCTAAAGTGAGATACTATGATTATGCATGGTATTACCCTCCCCAGGTCTCACAAAGCCTGAAGAGAAGAAGTGAAGTACTAGTTACTTTACTTAGGTGTTGGCCAATCCTGAACCTAGCTAATAATTGAGTTGTGGCAAGCTCATAGGTTAGGATTGAGATTACTTTTTCTTCTAAAAAAATAACCAACATGCTATTGCTCGCATATGAGGCTATTGTAAGAATAGTCATCCTTTGGTTCATTCTATAACAGATTTGAGGATTTTCAAAATATTGTGTTGTCAAGTCTGTAAGTCATTTTACATGGGTATTTTGCGTAAATGTTTTGTCCATAATATTGAATACCAAACAACACAACTCAAATTTCCAAATAATCCTGTGGTGTTATATGCATTTTGGATAGATTATTCCATCACATAATTGTTGCCATAAAAAAGGAGAAAATAGGTACTACCTTGAACAATTGGGTTTAAATAATTGATTTGGAAAGTTGGAAGGATAGCCACATTTCTTGATGTTTATAGCTAGTTATCTTTCTAGCTTGCTAATTCAACTATTTAAACCTAGATCATTTTTGTGGCAATGTGGACCTTAGAAATTACATGGGTTGGGGGTGGTGGATTTGGTGTCCTCAATATGTGGAATCTAAATGGTGAGTGTTTTCTCTTGAAGGGGTTAATGTATCTTGTCATTGCTATATGACATCGATGACTAGTAAATACAATATTCATTGTTGCAATATGGGAAAGTATACTTTGATGAAGTTATTGTTGGAAGAACAAGGACAAAAAACTGAGAGGGGGGGCAGTGAATCAGTTGTCACAGAAACTTAAAATTTTTAAAACTTAACTTAACTCTAATCTTAGATCTGATGAATGAGAAATTAACCACAAGTAATTAACAAATCAGAGAGACAAAGAACACCAAGATTTTTTATGTGGAAACCCTGTTAGGGGAAAAACCATGGTGGATGTTAGTTCACAAGATTATACTCTGCTAAAAGTATAATGAAAAGTAACAAGGACAATGCACATGTATTCAAGCACACTTCCTAGAGCTCACTACTCAATTACAAAAGGGGCTCACTCCCAATAGACTTGGATTACAAATCTAGAGGGTATGAACTAAGAAAATAGCTTTTGCACAAGCCTAATTACAGTTCCAATTAAGCTCAACACTTCTTCACAATTCACACAAATATCTTCACACTCTACTCTAGAATCGAATGATATTCGCACATACACCCATGGGAGCACATGAAGCATCATCTTTATCAATGAACTAATCACCCTTATATATCTACTACATGAGATTCCATCACAACTTAGTCGGCCAAGAAAATAAAGTATATTTGCAATGTCAGCCCAGATTTACAAATAAACATTTAATGCAAATTCACCAAGGTTGGCCACAACATCGTGGAGAGTCAAATTAACATCTCCAATATGAAAATACTTTAATTAATTTCACCTCAAAGATCCGCAACACACTACCACCAACATGTCGGCCAAAAACATGAAAAACTAAACATATGCAAGAAAAGATCTTCAACCACGAGCTCACCGATTAATGTGGACATACCACAAAGATAGAGAATTATCTAGAGACATCTAAGAGTACCAAGAAAAAAAAAGAAACATCTGCACCATCCTAGATAACCATAATCACACAATCTTCATTTAGCAACACTGATAGAGACCAACAAAACACTATTAGACCACAACATACTCAAAAATTCACGCAGACCTCTAAAACTTCTAGTAGATGACCTAGATAAAATCAACAATAGACCCTTTAATCCACATCAACTAATATTCAAAATACAAAAAAAATTGCCTTCATGACCTGCACAGTTCCATAGGGAACCTAGAACACTTTGTCTTACAATTTTCTCAATATCCTTGCAATATACAACCTCTAGTACACCAAATGCTAATAGTTTTGACATCAATGAAAACCACATATCAGAAACACATCCACAACATCCAACAATCTCCCAACAATTTTTCCCTTTTTCATTGATGGCAACACAAGATGTGAAAAATACCATCAACCCAACAAACTAACTTCTTCTACACTACTCTTCACAACTGAACTTCTCTCCATAAGGATTTTTCACATTACACTTCTCCTCCTTTGACATGAATGGAAAAGGTAACAATTACCTTTCCATACACATGCTCTAAACCACATATTTGCACATCTGACTACTCCCCTTGAGTAGTAGCCACATAAACATCAATCTGAATCAAAATATAGTAATGAAGCTCACATATTGATGTAAGAAAATGCATCATTTAGTTCTTATTAGGAGGGATAATTACCCCTAGCATTCCTCAGAGATACTCAAAAGAAATTAATCCTGGCAATAGTAGATAGAGAAATTGAGTTTTTATTTTTACTCAACCAAAATATTAGCTTCTTCCCTAGGAAGAAGGAACCACCACTAGTACTTTTCCTATCATCTACATCATCAGCCCAATCCGCATCAGTGTATGCACATAAAGTGAGATCATCATCCTTTGGATACCAAATTCGAAAGTGAATTTTTCCTTTTAGATATCTGAAAATTCTTTTGACAACAGTCGTGCATGTGATTACTTTGGATCAACCTGAAATCTAGCAACCATACATAAAACATTCATAATGCCTGGTCTAGTTTGAGTCAAGTAGAGCAATCCACTGATCATGGATCTATATTTGGTTTGATTTTCCTTTGGAGAATCATCATTCTATATCAAATTACATCTGATCACCATGGGAGTACCAACAGGTTTGGAGTCATCCATTCCAAACTTCTTCAATAGTTCTTTCACATATTTGAATTGAGATGTGAAAATCCCCTTATCCAACTATGTAATTTGCAATCCCAGAAAGAACTTCATCTCACCAATCATGCTCATCTCAAATTCACTCTTCATCTCATTAAAAATATTCATGCATTTATTATCATCACCTCCAAAAATGATGTCATCAACAAAGACTTGTATTAATCAACTCCTTATCATGATCTAACTTGAAGTATAAGTTGCTATCAACAGTACCTTTAGTGAATCCAAGATTTAGTAGATATTTTTCAAATCTAGCGTACCAGGCTCTAAGGGATTGCGTAAGTCCATATAGAGATTTCTTCAATTTTCAAAACATATCTCCCTTACTTGTTACCTGAAATCCATCTGGCTGGTCAATGTAAACTTCTTCTAGTTTTCCATTTAGAAATGTAGACTTCACATCCATTTGATAGACTTTATAATTTTTTTGTGCAACATAAGCAAGAAATAATCTCATAGCTTCAATTCTAGCTACAGGGGAAAAAGTTTCCTCAAAATCAATACCTTCCATTTGAGAATAACCTTTACATACCAGTCTTTCTTTATTCTGGACCACTTGACCTTCTTCATTAAGCTTGTTTCTGAATACCCACTTAGTACCAATCACATTTTTTTCTTTAGGAATAGGAACCAGTCACCATGTGTCATTCTTCTCAATTTGTGTCATCTCTTCCTTCATAGCTTCCAACTAGTTTTCATCTTGATAGGCTTCAGTGACATTCTTAGGTTCAATCTTGGAAATAAGACAATATTCATATGTAATTTTTCTTCTGGTTTGCACTCCTTTACACTTATCTCCTATGATTTAAGTTTTAGAATGATTCAACTTTACATATCTTGGAGTTTTGGGACTTACTTTGAATTCTAACTCTTCTGATCTTTCTTCTACACTTGCACTTTTATGTGCATCTGTACTTGTCTGAGCTTCCTAACTGGTTTGATTTACCAGAACAAAATGAGGTTTCTTCATTGGAACATATGGAATAATCTAAAGTAGATTTGGTATCTAAGTGTTATTTCCTTGGCTTGAGTTGTCTTCATCTGAATCATAGTTGCATTGTTTGGATGACTTGACAGAGTCCTCATTAACTTTGACATTTTCACTCTCAACCATCTTTCTCAATCTTTTGTTATAGCACTGATAGGCCTTTCTCTTAGTGGAGTAACCTAGAAAGATCCCTTCATCACTTCTACCATTAAATTTTCCTATATCATCATCTCTCTTGATATAACACTTGCTTCCAAAGATCTTAAAATACTTCATAGTAGGTTTGTGACCAAACCATAACTCATAAGGGGTCTTACCAGAATTTCCATTCACATTTACCTAGTTCAAGGTATACACAATAGTTCTTACCACTTCAATCCAATACATCTGAGACACATTTCCTTCCATAATCATGGTTTCGGTAGCATCCAAAATTGTTCTATTCTTTCTCTCTACAACTCCATTCTGTTGAGGGGTTCGAGGAGAAGATAAATGTCTTTTAATTCCATGTTCTTCACAATAAGATTTGAACTCCTTAGAAATGAACTCACCACCTCTGTCAAATCTCAGGCACTTTATCTTCAGACCTTTCTCATTTTCTTCCATAGCCTTGAAACTTTTGAACTTCTCCAATACTTCACATTTTTCTCTTAAAAAGGAAACCCAAATCATTCTAGAGTAATCATCAAAAACCATCATAAAATACCTATCTCCATGAATACTTCTAACTTTGGAGGGACCACAAAGGTTAGTGTGTAGCAGCTTCAGTAGATTATTTGAATGAAACTATTTGCTTTAGAATGAGACTCTATTTTGTTTACCCATCTGACATTCCTTGCAGATTACATTAGCAGGCTTCACTACTCTAGGCAGATCTCTTACTGCTTGAGTAGAACTTATCTTGATAATGTTGTCAAAATTTACATGACACAATCTCCTATTCCACAACTAGTTTTCATCTACTTGAGCAATTAAACAACTTCCACTAGTATTATTCAGGTGAAAAATATTACCTTTTATTTTCTTGCCTATTGCAATCATGTTCCCAAAACTTCCACGTATCTTGCATCTTCCATCTTTGAACTGAAGATCATATCATTTGTGAAGCATCTTCCCAACACTCAAAAAGTTATGCTTCAAGCCTTCAACATAAAGGACATCATCAATGTTATACTTACCACCAAGGCAAATAGATCCTTTGACACAAATCACACCAACATTGTTATCTCCAAATCTTACAACCCCACCATCATACTTTTCTAGACTCACAAATTTTCTTTTATAACCAGTCATATGATGTGAGAATCCACTATCAATGAGCCATTCATCTTTTTCTTCAACTTGAGATACAAGAGATTTTTCATCTTTAGTAGATTCAGTAGCCACATGATTATCTTCAATGGTAGCAATGAAAGCCCAATCATCTTCTTTACCATTATCTTTATCAAACTCATCATCAGTCACTACTTCTTTAGCAAAGTGGCATCTCTTTGGGAATCTAGACTTCTTAGGCTTAGATCTAGGAACTCTTTCAAGACATCTTGATGCAAGATGACCTATTTTACTACATGAAAAACATTTAATAGGTAATACATCTTCATACTTACATTTTCCTCTCGCTTCTTGCTTTGCAATCAGTGCTTCCATTTCTTCTACCTGTCTTTCTTTATCTTCAAGATGTTTCAATTCTTCATCATACTTGGATATCTTTTTGAAACTCTCTCCTGAACTATAGCTTTTCCTGTTACTTTTGAATATAGTATCCTTGAATGTAGATTTAGTTTTTAGTGTAGATTCACCAAATTCACTTATCTCAAAGGCAACAAGCTTCCCGATCAGCATATTTCTTTTCATCTTGTTTACAGATCTAAACTCTTCAATAGCATGAACCTTCATTTTGTAGGAGGGAGGAAAGGATATGAGAAATTTAGCCACACTTTCATCCTCATCCATAGAACCACCAACACATTTAATACCCAGGGTATGTGTAGGATCATCATGGAAAAAACGGGCCCTTAACTGGCAAAAAATTCAAAAAATTCAGAGTTAGGCAACTTGACGTAAAAATTTGAATAAGTTATCGATATTATTTCAAAAATATGTAAGAATAGAATATGTAGAAAATTGAATGTAGTTTCTAAACTGCTAGGTTTTTTTTTAAATCAAATTGAAAATTTGAAATTTCAATGTAGTAGTACTTAAATTTCGTGGAAAAAGAAGAAGTAGGTGCTATCTAACCACCCTAACCACAATAAAATGATAATATTTTTTTATAAGATTTTAGATATAAGTAGAGGACTTATGTCCCCGATGTGATGCATATTTTTGTAATTTTTTCCAAGTAAATAATTAATTATGAATTTTTTTTATTAGAAATTTTAAAAATATAAAACTCGTCGGACCACCTTAACTTGGTCAAAACTTCATGAAATTCAATCACTTTTTTTGTAATCCTATAGTATGTGAAGCATAGAATGTGACTCATGTTTCAGATTCAAAAAATATGATACCGTTTGAAAGCTATAGATGTTTTTCAATTAGCCTATCAATCAGGGATTTAGTCGTAATTCAAATAGAAAATGAATAATAATTATTTATTAAATTCAAAGTAAAGAATAATTTATATTGGTGGAAAGATGAGAATCTCCTTTAAAAACCCTTTTCATTTCATCAATTTTGGGTAAACAAAAAGTTGTCAGCCACATACCCTACAGATACCCATCATATCACCACTTTTTGGCCCATCATGATCCTGCACATACCCCCCATCACTATCTCATTTACTCTCTGCATAAAATAAGTGATATTTTCATCTTCACCCATCTTCAGATTTTCATACTTTCCTTTCAAGCTTTGTAGCTTAGCCATCTTCACCTATGCATCTCCTTCATACAAGGTTTCTAGTTTCATCCAAATCTCATGAGCTATCTATAGGCCTACCACATTAGCCATATTTGAATCCATCAAGGCACTTAGCAAAGCTTCAATAGCCCTAATATTACTTTCAACATCTTTGATCTCATCACTAATAGAGGGGTCATTCTGAGGAATAGTAAATGGATCTCTTGTGATCTTCCAGGATGCTTTACCAATACACCTTAAATGACATTGCGTCCTA
This sequence comes from Sequoia sempervirens, assembly GCA_007258455.2. Classification (NCBI taxonomy): domain Eukaryota; kingdom Viridiplantae; phylum Streptophyta; class Pinopsida; order Cupressales; family Cupressaceae; genus Sequoia; species Sequoia sempervirens. Next base: position 2,143 of record VDFB02274453.1, on the reverse strand, counting down.
ATCTTCCAGAATGAATAGTTAGTGCCATCAAATCTAGGACTGTCCTTCTTGAATGTTTCCATCTCAGATCACCTCAAGCTATTAGACTTCTTCAAAGGAACGAGATCTAATACCAATTGTTGGAAGAACAAGGACAAACAATTGAGAGGGTGGGGGTGAATCGGTTGTCACATAAACATAAAAATTTTCAAACTTAACTTAACTCTAATCTCAGATCTGATGAATGAGAAATTAACCAGAAGCAATTAACACATCAGAGAGACAAAGAACACCAATATTTTTTACATGGAAACCTTGTTAGGGGAAAAACCACAGTGGATGTTAGTCCACAAGATTATACTCTACTAAAAGTATAATGGAAAGTAACAAGGAGAATGCACATGCATTCAAGCACACTACCTAGAGCTCACTGCTCAATTACAAAATGGGCTCACTTCCCAAGAGAGTTGGATTACAAATCCGGATGGTATGAACTGATAAAATAGCTTTTGCACAAGCTTGATTACAATTCCAATTAAGCTCAACACTTCTTCACACTTCACACAAATCTCTTCACACTTTGCTCTGCAATCAAACAATATTCACACATACACACATGACATCACATGAAGCATCATCTTTATCAATGAACTAATCACCGTTATATATCCACTACATGAGATTCCATCACAACTTTGTCGGACAAGAAAATAAAATATATTTACAATGTCGGCCTAGATTTACAAATAAAATTTTAATGTGAATTCACAATGGTTGGCCACAACATAGTGGAGACCCAAATTAACATCTCCAATATGAAAATACTTTAATTAATTTCACCTTGAAGTTCCACAAGATGCTACCACCAACATGTCAGCCAGAAACATGCAAAACTAAACATTTGCAAGAAAAGATCTTCAACCATGATCTCAACGATTAATGTGGATGTACCATAAAGATAGAGAATGATCTAGGGAAATTTGAGAGCACCAAGAAACAACATAGAAACATTTGACCATCCGAGATAACTAGAATCACACAATCTTGATTCAACAACACTGATAGAGACCAAAAAAACACGGTTAGACCACAACATACTCAAAACTTCACACGGACCTCTAAAAATTCTGGTAAATGATCTAGATAAACTCAATAATAAACCTTTCAATCCACATCAGCTGATATTAAATGTATAGAAAAAAAATTCCTTCATGACCTGCACAATTCCAAAGGGAACCTAGAACACTTTTTTTACAATTTTTTCAATATCCTCGACATATACAACCTCTAGTACACCAAATTCTAATAGTGTTGACATCAATGACAACCAAATATCAGAAAAACATCCACAACATCTAACAATATCCCAACAGTTATGCTATCAAAAGAGTTATTGTGATACTAGTTTGATAATAGAGTATTGTTAAAATCATCGCATTTGCGTCCAATTTTTAGCAGATTGGAGGGTTTTGAAACTATGGTGCTATGGAATCTGTAAGTGATTTCACATAGGTATTTTAAAAATCATTGATGATTCATTAATTGAGATTGGAAATAATGGATACATTATAAATAATGATTTAATTACAATTCTTGCACTCACAAAGAGTGATAATCTCTTTGAAGTCTCCAAAATGGGTATAACATCAAAGATAAAAAAACATATACAAAGAAGAAATTAACAATATATTAATCATCTATGCAATTTAACAACTATGTAAAAATGAGTATAAACCCACAAACTTCATTGAAAATTTGAGTTGCATCACCTCACACTAAATATTATAGAGAAATAGAGAAATTGTAAAAGAGGTATTAGAATAACACTAATGTAGCTTGGATTCTTGATTAAGTCTGTGTGTGTGTGTGTGTGTGTGTACATATGTACATATGTATATATATCCCTGGCTAGTTGTTTAGGAGAGTATTGTAAAAATCGTTGAATTCAGCTCCATTTCTTGGCAAATTGTAGGGTTTTAAGACTGTTGTTCTCCTGAATCTATAAGTGACTATACATGGGTATTTTGCAAAAAATGATTTATTTTTTGTTTATGTCAAAATTATTGTTGTGCAAAATTTGTAAGTCATTTTACATGGGTTTCTAGCGTTATGGTTTTGTATGGATGAATAAATTGCAGTTAAATCTTGTTTCTTTTTCCAAAAA
>VDFB02274452.1:0-87082 GCA_007258455.2 Sequoia sempervirens | reverse complement strand
AATAAACATAAAAACATATAAAACCACTAACCACTAACCACTCCCACTCAAAACAAAACTCTTAAAAAGGAAACAAAAACAAATCTCTTAAAAAGGAAAAAAAAACAAATCCTTGCCTATTAAAAGGATTAGCCTACCATCTCCATTATGGGTGTCAAATTTGGAAAAATAAATATAAAATCTTTACTAGCCACATTAAGGAATTTCTGCAAACAATAAAAAATGATTATTTTATTTGACTTACTGCATCCAAATTAAACCGTCCATGATGATAACTTAGCGAAGTACAAAAATGTCATTCGCACCTTTTACACTAAATTATTAAAAAATGGAATAAAACTTCATATTTTCCTATATTCCTATAAATGTGATCTTATTATATAACGAGAACAACTATAAAAACATTTAAAAGAGATCATAATATTTATTTCAAAAAGGAAAGTTCATCCATTCAATGGTTTCCTTCCCAAATATTTTCTAACTATAAATACTTTTCTATAATAATGTTTAAAAAAAAAAAAACTATATATATGCCTAGAAGATGTTTGTAAACAATTTTTTTTTTAAATTATTTGAGCCACTTTATGGCAAAATAAGTAATGGGACATATAGATATACATATATATATATATATATAAAACAATTCAATGTATATATAATTTGAGTAAATCAAATAATTTTGGTTATATTGATATAATAAATGTATGATAATTATTATTTTAATTGATATAATTATAATGAATATTTAATTGTCATCATAAATTAACAAAATAAATTTATAATACTTGTGAAGTGAGTGATAATATAAAGTAGAGACACCGAGCCTTTGGAGTAAAAGAAAGATCTAAGAACATTGATTAAGTAGAGTAGAATAAATTAGATTTTTAACTTGTCCATCATAGATAAAATGGTATCTAATTTTTTTTGTCTACAATGTGAATGATCTTGTAGCTTGAGCATTCCAAATGTAGTGATAATTCCCCATGTTGATATGACCCTCATTATAGAGGGTGTCACCAATACTAATAGAATCTTGTGAGAGTTTGTTTAGGCATTATGAGAGGATGCTAATCTTATGATCCAATGCTTTTAGTTGGTTATTGATGATGGTTTCAAGCTAGCTCCTTATTTTTCTGCATTCTCGTATATAAAAGGATAAATTGACCATCTATAAAAGGAGTTTAGAGTAAGTTTGTTACATCTCAACCTCACGAGGATAAATTGACTACAAGACAATAGAAGAATGACTAAATTTACTTGTGAATTTAATAATCACATTACACTAGGTTTTAGTCGCCATATTACTAGACACAGTAATATAAAGAAGTGCAACATTCCAAGATCATCCATATTTGAAGATAACAAAGAGGGTATTGTACATCGATTTTCAAATGTAATGAGAAAAAAAGTGTAATATAAATGTATTGCATAAATAATATCTATATAAATATATGTATACTACAGTGTTGCTAGTTCGAACTTCTCTACCTATAACTGGTATAAGACATATCTTTATATAAGTTTCCATCAACTAGGCCCTCAATAATATGTTGACAAATGACATGAACATATGGTGTGATTTTCATGTGGAAATGAGTGTGTCATTTGTCAAACCTATATGGTGCTATTTATAGCATAGTATAGGATGGTGGCAAGTGTTGAACTTGTATGGTTCCAATAAGTTAGCATGATTATGTGGCATATGCATGATCATGTGTTGGATGCATATGACATTGAATCAATCATAATTGGATGAATGCACATGATCCCATATGTAGGGCCACACTATGTGGGTGAGTAAGGTTGTGTAAAGGAGTGCAAGAGATATATGTTATATAGTGATGAAAAAAATTATTCTAGGACCATGTAGTGGTGCATAAGTGTGCAAGAGAACTATGTGTGAAATAGTATGGTATAGAATTATGCTAGGACTGCATGATTCTTGTTGGGTGGAAATGAGAATGTAGGATATTAAAATGTATGAGACCAACAATGTGCATGTGACTATTCTTGTATCATTCACTCCTTGAGATTTAAAAATCTCCACTATGTTAGTCTAGAGTTGAGGAAATTATGCACGAAGTTGCTCTAGGTTATATCACCTAGCTTGATTATCATATTGCATTGTATTACCTATTTAGTATAGTCATTAAGTGCTAGATTGAGTATGAGCTATCATGGTACATCAATGATTAAATCCTTGTCAATTAGATTGACATGAGTAGGATCTAGGTTTGTAGGATGTTAAAATTACACTTATAAGTGAGTAATTTAGAAATGGAAATAGAACCAAATGTAATGCAAAATAAATCTATCTAAATTATCACAAACCTCAAAAAGAGTTCAACAATAAATAAAAAAAGATAAAACATAAGAAATAAATTCAAAAGTTACCATAAACCTCCATTTTAAGAATTATTTTCTCCTTGATGTATTGGAATGTGGATGCACTCTTTTCTTGAATATCACCAAATTGACAACTATTGCACACACAATTTCCATTGCACCAAAAGATCATTATATTAATGCTCGATACAAATGCAAGAGTTAATGAATCCACAGGAGGCAGTTAAGCCATGTCAAAGAATTGAGCATTGTGTTGCACAACAAGGAGACCAAGGGCACACACCTTGCAACAATCCCCCCAATGCAAGTGAGGGGTTCAAACCCGTGACCCAAGCTCTAATACCAATTATTGCACACACAGTTGTCATTGTACCAAAAGATCAACCTATTAATGTTCGATAAAATTTTCAAAGTTGATGAATCCATGGGAGGTAGTTAAGCCATGTCATGAATCCGAGCATTGTGTTACACAAGGAAACCAAGGGCACACACCTTGCAAAAAAACATGTACCTAGCTTGAATGATAATGGATTCTTATTAGATGAGAGGATGTTTGAGTTTATAGATTTTAGGAATGAAGAATGGATGACCAAGATCAAATTGTGAGATCAAGGGTGGATAATGGTTGAGGGTAATTCCCTAGGATCTAGGAGAGGATGAAGGGTGAAGATGAAGGTAGTTAGAATGTGCATGGCTAGGATTAACTTACCAATTTTAGTAAGTAGTTGTGAGGATGAGGGAAATTAGGGACATGTGTACTTAAAAGGGATATAACTTTGGGATGTGTTGAGAGAAGGGGACCATAAGGACAAGTGTTCCTAGGTACCCAAAATTCTTGGAATGTGTTGAGAGAATAATGGGAGCATAAGGACAAGTGTTCTTAGGTCCCCATTATTCTTAGAAAGTGTTGAGAAGATAATGGCTTAATTAAATAATATTATTATTTAATTATTTTAGCCACATGGGTGAGGTGGAAAATTTAATTAATTATTTATTTATTATGATGAGATGGGAAAAGGGTAGTTAATTAAATAATAATATTATTTAACTAAAGTATGCGACTTTAGGTGAAAGGGATATGCCCTATGTTAATTAGGACTAGGTGATGGGTTTAAGTTTAGGTGATGGAATTGATTTATTAGGGATTAGGTGATGAATAGTCCTAGGGAATATTTTAGGTGTCTACATTTTTCCCCTATTTGATACAATACAACTAAGTAGTGTTGTGTCAAAGAAGAATAAAAAGTATGATGGAATGGAATGAAGCTTTAGTGGCAAGTTTCCCTAACTGCACCTTCATAAATTCCTCAACTCTTTTCTTTTCTTCAACTTGCAACTTCAGATCGGTGATAGTTTCATTTGCTTGTTTCAATTGTTCATTGACTTCCTTATGCATTTCTTTGAACTTCTTGATTTTAACTCTCAATTTCCTGATGCATTCATCTGCTTTGACATTTTATTTTAGATCTCTATTTTTACCTTCAGTTCGTTCAAGATCTTCAAGAGAAACTTTGAGTTCTCTATCTTTTTCAAGAATGCAATCTTCTTATATGGATCCATCAACATGAATCTCTTTCGGAGGAGTAGATAGCCTTCTAACAACCATGTGTTCAACCTCCAATACCTTCCCCAAGTGGTTAAGCTCCTTCCAAGGAACCAAGCTCTGATACCAATGGTTGAACACCCAAAATACTAAGAGGAAGGGGGTGAATCAATATTCTTGTAAACCATTCAAACATTTAAACATCCAATCCACATAGCATATTCAATTACAGTAAGTGAGAGAAAGCATGAAACATCCAACAACAGGGTGATCCCACAATAATGGTTTACAATTTTTGGCCAAACTAGACACTGAAATAATTATTTTTAACTAAATCTTCACTTTCAGGCACCTATAGTGGCTAAACCGTGAGGAATTTGAAGATGATGCAAACTAGAGTTTTGTGATATTTTGTCTATAGATTCTAAATATATTTTTTTCAAAAATTTTTGAATCATATTGTACTTCTTTTTCCACCTCCCTCGAAAAATAGTTTTTTTCATAAAATAGCATTTTTAAAAAAGTGACACTCGTCGTATAATGCATAATTTTTTTTCCATGAAGGATAAAATTCCTTTTTTTTTAAATTTACATTTGTACCTATGATATCTAGTGCTTCCAATTGGTTTCATAGTGTTTTATTGAATATTTTTTCCTTAATCAAGGTTTGAAGTCAAACCAATTACAATTTAGACATAGGCGGACCGTATAACACAACTTTTTTTGTATGTATCAAAATTTAATTTATTTATTTTTTCTAGATCAAGGACTTCAATATCCGGTGCACTCATATTTTTAATTTTTTGATAATCTACTATTTTTCCACATGTGCAGAACAAAGACCTTCATTTTCGATGAAAAACCTATGCTTAATAAAACTAAAAAAAAATACATAATAAAACCAAAACATATTAAAACTATATTCGCTGGATAGCTCATTTTGAGGACTACCTGATTCAAATTGGGTTTGTGAAGATCCCTCCATTTTTATCATCAACCCGAAATAAGCATAAAAAATTTGACTTTCAAAGTGCCCGAGGGGAATGAGGGTTAGTAGTCTCGAGATAACCCATGGGGGTTCGACGATTTAGGTTCGCTTCAAACCCCTCGGGTTCGAAATAACCTCTTTCCTTTTGCATTTCCTTTGTTTTTTTTGGGCGGAAATGTGGGGCCAATATTTAAAGGGTTCGCTTGAATCTGGTTTCTGAGCAAACCCTTATGTTCGCAGATGAACTACAAGTTCGTTCAAACCCCTAAAACTATGTTTTTTGCATGGGGTCAATTTTTTCCAGTTTTCCTTCCTCCATCAAATTGTAAACCACTATTGTGGCTTCACCCAACATCACATAACACATAACACTAGGATGTTTACGTGGAAAACCCAAAATGGGAAAAACCACGGTGAGGATTAGCTCACAATATATTATAACTATTTATAGTATATTTAGGGAAGTGCTCACTCTAGGTGGACTCACTTCCCACTAAGAGAAAAAGAGAAGAATTTTAGTGGCTCACAACCTAGATTGAACTGTTACAATTATATCTATCATATGCATGATATATAGTTCCAATGAAGCTAAATAAATTGACTTTACACACTTCTTCTAATTTTGATTTAACACACTACTTTCCTCTACATTTACATCACTCTAATAATTGGCTCAACATTCACAACTTAGATTCACAATTTATTTTCTCAATTCACATCATTTGCATCAATTTCATGTTTGTCATATATTAAAACACAAAAAAATGATCTAGCTTATATATCCACTTCAAACATAACATCAATTAGGTCAACCTAATTAGATGTATCATACAAAATAGATAATATATGACTTGCCAGCTCATTCCTTCCACACACAACTCATGCCAATATTTAATCCTTAAAAAAAATTGAAATAGGTTGGCATGGATCTATAATATCTCCCACATAACTCCGCAATACTTACTTAACCTTCACATACCTTCACACCTATTAGGTTGGAATTGTAGAAGACCTAATACAAAATTTCTTCAACTATATACCTATATTCGGAAACACAGACCTCAAAATACTATGCCATTTGGAATTCACACTCTATTGACATTTTCCAACGTCTCCTTAAATATGCAAAGTGAAAAACCTATCCGTAGAGAAGTGTGGACTCTCCAACTCATATGCACTGTGCAGGAAATAACTATAACTACTAGGGAAAACTTCTGTCATTCATGACTTTCAAACCAAAAGCCAAAAAAAGATGGAATTTTGGAATTATATGCTTCTATCAGCCAACAAAAAAATACTAGAACCATAGAGTGAAAAGTTAGTTCACGAACCAATGTAGACCAAAAAAACTGGATGCTCTATACCCAAAAACACTGGTATAAACACTTAGTCATTTTTCATCATAGATGCCTTCACCAGACAAACCTTCTTGAAATTTTTTGTTATGCAAACATCCTAAAAAATGTTAGAGCAAACCAAAATGATCTGCACCATGATTTCCAAATCAAGACACAATATTGAAATCAATGAAAAAAAGTTGCAAAGCATAATAGTATACCTTGTGCTTCTTACTCATGCTCGTGTTTCCAAAAACAATATCAATGACAAAATCCTCATACTTCCAACATATTTAAAAAACTTAACACTAATATGCATCAAAACATCCAAAACTAGGTAACTAGTTTGCATAGAAATTACACCCAAAATGTAAATAAACACAAGCCAAATAAAATTTTATTTCTCTTTTATGATATAAATCACATGTGCATAGGTCTGATATAGAAAAATACCATAGCAACAAAACATTATAGATATTCCACACTTCTATTGCACATAACAACACTATATGCTGAAATACACATGCGTATTTCACCCCAAAGCCTCCATACCCCCAAAATGGCATCCAAACTTGAAATGGATGTAACAAGGCATTGTAGATGATGAAGTATAGATGCATACATAGAAACCAAACCCCTACACAATATCCAATTCTAAAATCTCCCAAAAATAACACCTAAAACACTCCAAAGTGCTTAAACACATCCTGCAAACACATAAATACTACACATGCAACACTCCTAAGATCAAACCAAAAACACCCAACTAGTCAAAGCTAATCCAAACCACTAAAATGGATGGAAAAAATTTACTCCACTAACATGCAATGACCCAAATGCTCTAAAACCACCAAAAATCTACTCCTGCACACAAAACATTGAAACTACCAAAATCTCCAAATTCCTACAACTCTGATGCAACCTCTAGATGAGATTGCCACTAGAGACCTATAAATACACTGCCTACAAGTCTCTAATTCCATTGGTTTATTATCCTTTGAGATCCCTCTTCATTGGTTTATCAGCCTTTGAAGAAATAAACAAAGTTTAGTAAAATTTGTAACAAGAATGATCCAAAATGAATCCCAAATTCATGTTTTATTGAAAAATCTTTAATTTCCAAGTTAGGGACCCAAAAGTCATGACCAAGAAGAGATTCCTTTTTTCATGTAGTGCATATAACCTTTGGTTCCCAATGTCCATTGATTTCTTCCACTCCAATGCAAGCTACCACTCTTCTTGACTTGTCATAAGCCACTAAATGCCAAAAAAAGCAAGAAGATATCGCGGCCAAGTAGAGATAAATATTAATTTAAAATATGTAATTCGGTTATAAAATAATATTCTATTCATGTCCAAGTAACCAAATTTAATTTAATTTTTGAAATCTATCGAGTGCTCCTAATTTGCTATTTTGAGCCTACCAACTTACTATTTTTAGTGAATTGTTATTTTTAGAAAATTTTGAAAAAGGGACATGACAAGTCCTCCCTTCCTAAAATTGCTTGTTCTCAAGCAATGTCAACAATGATTCTCTAAAATTATTATTCCCAAAATGACCAAACATTTCATTCTATAAAACAGAGTGTGATTGCCTGTCTGTGTGAAATTGTATCTTCCTCTCAAGCATGCTAAAAAATTTCTAAGAAAGAATACCTTTTCTCTAGAATATTATGAAGATGGTATGGATTGTGCAACCTCTTATACCATATCACCTGAGGTCTTGTAGTATTACTTCCATATTTTTGAATCAATAACCTTCTCTTTTCAACTCCTTTTTGGAACTATGTATGTGGACTATCACCAAGGAAACTAGACTAGAAGCTCATGCAATCTCTCTCAAATATATAAATTTAATTATTGTAGCCTATAAGAGGGTTTAAATAGAAAATAAACCCTTCATTAAAGTGAATATACAATTCAAAAACAATCACCTCTTTTACCTTGGATTTATGGGGACATTCTCCATAGGATACATCACAAGCTGCTTCAAACTTTGCCTCTACTAGAAGGTTACTTGCTGCAACTTTAGGATCTAATTTGGAATAGTAATAGAACATATGAATAATAGAAAATTCATCATATAACAACACCAAATACTCCACCAAAAAATAAAAATTGATTTTGCAAATTGTAGGCTCTTTTGATGACAAAATGTGCTCTACTCGAGTCCTCCAACTAGCACATATATGCATGTCTAATAGTGTCTAGGTTCTCTAGCTATAAGTGCATTGTCAATAACCAAATTGAATTTAAAAAGTTTCTGAAACATTTGTTGATGTAATGGGTATGGTTTTTGCTGCTATTAGGACTATCATAATATCCATTGTATCTTCTATCACAAGCATTAAATATTTTAGAAACAAATCTTCTATTCACCTCTACATTGATGAGATATATACCATGGAAATGCATAACCAAAGACCCAAACATTACCTCAATTTGAGAGAAGTATTTTTTAGCCTCTTGGGTTTTTCTATAGGATCCAAAATTCAGTATTAGAGTGACCATATAGCAGCAATAATAATTCCATGGTACTCTAAATACCTAAAAGATAAATAACAACTCATTTTGTAGGAAGATGATGAACCCTTTGGAGTCATTCATTGGATTATACTTGACTTCCTTCAAAAATCCATTTAGAATGTTAGAGATAAATGCATCATCAAAAAAATGTAACATGAGGAAAATACTTTGACCTCTATGGAAGACTAGAGAATGCCAAGAAATAATCATTTTGAAAAAGTCATCTATCACCATATTTTGAGATGCCCATTTTTATAGCTCATCAAACCCATAATACCAAAACAAAGAAATCCTCCATCCAAACTACTCCTTCACATGACTATCAAGAGTTGATTGATGTTTTAATATGTTCAAATAAAGATTTATTTTAAACCTTTTATCATACCTTACCAAGCTATTCTCTGAAACATTGAACTTCATGTAATCAAGTTTCTCAAATTCCCATATTTGCAATGAGATCCAATTAATTATATTTCCTGTAGCACCACAAACTATAGTAGATCCATGTGAGAAAGCTGAAATATTAGCTTTATGTAGAGAATTAGTTACCTTTTCATCTTCTTCACACTCCTCTTGAGAAATTCCTTTGAGCATGCTTTGAGCACCAAAAACATGAGTCACAACATGAGTCAAGAGTGTGATGCCAATATCCCAAAAATGTACCTTATTAAAGGACTCTTGTTGATATACATCAATATATCTATCCACATTTTATAAAGCATCTTCCCAACCCTTATTGAAATTCAAAATATTATCATCACCAATGAAATCAAAATTTCTCACCCAATTCTCCATGAATTTCAAAATCAAATTGTAAGGAAAGATCTTGTACTTCACATGCTTCTTGCAAATGGATGACTAAGAGTAGCATATTACCAAATTGAAATATATGACAAAGTTAGAGTGTTTGCATCCAATGGGATGTTGGATCATCCATTCTAAATATGAACCTAGAAGCATGCATTTGGAAAATCCTTTTTTCTGATTTAGAAGTAGTGAATTGGTGAATAAAGATCTATGGTGTCCATCAAAGAAAATTAGAACTTGCATACTCTTAATCAACAAAAAAAGTCCCGCCTACTTAAATTCTCCTATATTACCATACTTTTTTCACATTGATGTGAGAAATCATAAATGTGAACAAAAAAACATGAGTCGGTTACCTCTATAGAATTGTTAAATGCCACAAGTATTGCATTTCAATGCATGTCAAGAATATGGATCCTTGTTAAGTATGAAAGGTCTATCACCCAAAAATATTTCAACCTCAAAAATATTGCAGCTCCTAGACCTTTAATATAGAAGTCTTTACCCTTGTTCAAACTTATAATCAACTCTTTATCTATCCATGCACATATAATGGATATTCTATTTGTGACTATGGTATCAAACCCATCAATTATTTCAGCTTTCAAATAAACTTGAATTTTACCCCTCTCTAATTCATTGGAAAAGGAACCAGGGTCCCATACCATCATGCATGAATAAGTCAAAATTATAGGAAACTGATTTGTATCATATATAGATATACTATCACTTGGATCCCATATACAAAGATAATCTTGACTTGGGATTAATGGACTCATAATCTCTATGTGGAAAATCACATCCTTGTTCTTATCTTCCTCTTTAGAATATTTTCCAAAATGATAGAAATATTGTAGACATAGTAATATAAATCAAATCATACCTTGGGCTGCAATAAAAATGTTCATCCATCTTTCCCATTAGAGGTATGGTTAAAACAACGTCAATACCTTCATTCTTGTGACTCCAAGCTTCCAACTTATGGCTGTCTAAAGCAATCATTCTATCTTCCTTTTTGGAATCATCAAGCTCTTCTATTGAAACTTATGAAAGGACAATCTATTCATCTCCATGTTCCATATTTTCTTGCAAATTATTTTTCCCATATTTATCTTCAACAGTGTTAGACTAAAATATTTGATTATAATAATTTGAATTGATATTTTCAACCAAGATATTCTTACCTCCAATTTGATGGATGCAATTTTTCTATTCTTTCTCCTTGTTTGGATCAAATATGTGTTGAATCTCAACTTTCATTTGTTCTTCTAGTTCAACTCTTTCCTCCTTGATCTCTTCCTTCATGAATTCTAAATTTAATTGTTCCACTTGATCTATTTATTCCTCCTCTCTAGACCATATGAATAACTCATAAAATAGTTCTTTAGTCTTGAAATCTTCAAAAAAATATGGAACTCCTCAAAGAATTTGATAATCATCTTATCTCAAGGCATAGTTCTTCCATTGACTTCTAAATACTCAAAAGATGTAAGAGACTTATTTTAATCTTCTATTAGAAATATGTACACTTTAAATACCATTTGGAAACTTCCTTTGCAGTGTCTGAATGTATCAGTCTCCCACTCTTAAACATTGATTCAAAGAAACCCATGATTCATGCATCAATCATCCAATAACTTAATTTACCCTACAAGATAGCAAGGTCACAACTCTAATACCACTATATTATCCCCAATCTGATTTTTATTATTAAATCCAAATATGAAAATGCATTTAACAAACTTAACAGTAATATGCATCACAAAATCCAAAACTAGCTAACTAGTTTTCATAGAAATTACATCCAAAATGTAAATAAACATTCCAAATCATTTTATTTCATTTTTATGATATAAATCACATGTGCACAAGTATGATACAAAAAAAAAATCATAGAAAAAAACCATTACAAATATTCCACAATTCTACTACACACAACAACACTATATGTTGAAATGCACATGCGTATTTCACCCCAAAGCCTCAAAAACCCTAGAATGGCGTCAAAACTTGGAATGGTTGTAACAAGGCATTGTAGATGATGAAGTATAGAAAAATACATAGTAAACAAGCCCCTACACAACAACCAACTCAAACATCTCCAAAAAACACCTAAAACACTCCAAAATGCTTGAACACATCCTGTAAACAAACAAAGACTACACATGCAACACTCTTGAGATTAAACCAACCATACCCAGCTCATCAAAACTGATCTAAACCACTGAAATGGATGTAAAAAATTTACTCCACTAACATCCAATGGCATGCAATGATCCAAATTCTCTGAAACCACCAAAAATCTACTCCTACACACAAAACACTAAAACTACCAAAATCCCCAAACTCCTTCAGCTCTAATGCAACCTCTACATGAGATTGTCACTAGATACCTATAAAAAAACTACCTTCAAGTCTCTAATCCCCTTGGTTTATCAACCTTGGAGATCCCTCTTCATCGATTTATCATTCTTTCAAGAAATAAGAAAAGCTTAGTAATCTACAACAAGAATGATCCAAAATGAAGCCCAAATTCATGTTTTATTGAAAAATATTCAATTTCCAAGTTAGGGACCTGAAATTCATGACCAAGGAGAGATTCCCTTTTTCATTTAGTGCATGTAACCTCTGGTGCCAAGTTTCCATTGATTTCTTTCACTCCAATGCAACTTGCCACTTGTCCCAGCTTGTCATAATCCACTAAACGCCAAAAACAAGCAAGAAGAAGATCCCACACACAAGTAGAGATAAATATTAATTTAAAATATATTTGTTATAAAATAATATTATATTCATGACCAATTCACCAAATTTAACTTTATTTTCAAATCTATCAAGTGTTCTTGATTTGTTACTTTGAGCTTGTTGACTTACTACTTTTAGTAAATGGTTATTTTCAAAAAAAATTGAGAAAGGGACATGACATTATTCCTTTGTTAGAAAGTAAAGGGGCTTATAATAAGGGAGATTTCCCTTCAAGAGGAATCATCTACAACACCACCATCTCCTCCACAAGCGCCTACTGCCAACTCTCCTCTTAGAGAGTAGCCACATAAGAAAAGAAAGCTTGATCAACCACCTTTGGTTGATTATACCATAGGTCCATATAAAGAGGAGGAGGTTAAGGCCACAATAGAGGAGGTGAATCAAGCAATTCCCTCTCCTCCTAGGGTGAATTTTTTCACAATACCTCAAAGTAGATTGGGAATCAACATAAAAATGGGAAGAAATGAGGCAAATGATACAAGGGCCTTGCATGCACACAATTCATTGCAGATGATGAATTTGTTAAATAAAAAGAATTTAAGGATTCTTTTATGAGGGTCAGAAGATAATATTTTCATGAAAAAATCAATAAGGAAAAAGTAGAGACACACTCTTCCAAATATGAAGATGTCACAGATAGGTGTTAAAATAGATTAATTTTTTTTTTTAAATATCACCCCTAAGAAAGGAAGGAAGATCATAAGAGAAAGTGGTATAATACTATTACTTGAGTGGGATATTACTTCTACAATATCCCCACATACTATTAGAAGGAAAGATGAAGAGGTATTATCTTTAGAAGAATAGGCAAAGCAAGCACACTCAAGGTCTGGGTTCAACCCTAAATGGGAAACCCTAGCTATATGGGCTCTTGTGCCTAATACCAATAAGCCTCAAGTTGCAAAAGTTGTGCAAGAAATTAGGAGAGGCCTAATAATAAAAAGAGTATCATAAATTTCTACTCCCCAAGCTACTTCATTGGTTGTCAACACTGTAAAATTTAATGATTATACTACAAAGAATTTGCAAGATGATTATGATTAGTTGCTAAAAGATCATGTAAAACTCATTATAGAATACAACATGTTAAAGATGCAAGAGACACAAGAAACACCTCCACCAACTAGGATTGAAGAAGAAATTTCCTCAACATCAGGGCTTGCAAGCAACTTGATGAAAGAAAATAAGGAGATTATTGAAAAGGTTGAGAAGCTAGAGGAATAGGTGAGGAATGCTCAAGACAAGCAATTAAATAAAATGAGCAATATTGTGGATAAAGTCTTGAAGAATAGGGTATCAAAGATTCATGAGAAGTTAGAAGATTTCCACCAAGCTTACTTATGTCTCAAAGATACTTATGCTAGAATAGATAAATATCAAGAGCATCTTGGAAGCATAATGAATACATAGATTCCTAGGATTGCTAGCTTACATGGCATATACAAAGGAGCAAGATTTAAAGATGATATTCCTAGCAAAATTATTCCCACATGGAATATGACTAAACTAGTGGTAGAAGTGCAAGCATACATGCATAAATTGGTGTAGCATATAAAAGACAAATTTAAATATTTTAAGTGCATTGAAGTAAATATTGCACCAAGAATTTTGGATGAGAGTGGAGAGCTTATATCTTTTGATCAGTACAAAGCTGACTTTAGCACATTAGTCCTTATTCTCTCAATTTTCATTTATGATAAAATAGTTTGGACACTGATTTACTAAATTCCATCACAAATAAGTTGATCTCCACAGAGATTGGCTTGGAAACTTTTTTGTAGAGCAACTAGTACACTCCTAGATGTAAATTTTATAGAGTATATGAATCATGTTAACCAAATAATCTCTTTTGTGTGGCCATCAGAAAGAATGTATGTAGGGTAGGATGAGAAGTATAATAAATTTCCAAAATCTTGAGTTCTATTTTTTCATCAAATCTCAATCCTATTTTTTCATCAAATCTCAATCATAATATCCAACTCATATGATGATATGAAATTCAAAATTTCCAGTTATGCACATGTATCTTTGTAATGTTGGCCCCCTTTTTTTCTTTTACTATTGTCACCATTGATCCCAATGGTTTATACGAGTATTCTAAAAAAATTATGGAGAAACCCAAAAGAATCATCATACACCTTCTCCATGCTATATCATCATAGCCAAATCAAAAATATCTCCTTCAACGGTTTTTACAATTGTTTTTCCATTTAGTGAAGGTTCTTTTTCATCTTTTACAATGTAGTTGTACTTATTTTTATCTAATCCTAGAGGACAAGATTTCCAAATCAAAATGTGACATCTATCCATGGATTGAATCTTGTTGCTCCCTTGTTTCTATAAAAGAGAATTCAGAGCCATTTTGTAAGGATCTTGGATTTTGTAAGAAAAAAAGTTTATATTTGAAGTCTGTAACAATCTGGTCTAGGTTGTCCAGGGAAGAATTGTAAACATGATTATCTTATTGTATAGCAATACAAATTCTAAATACATGAGCATATTTTGACTATTTCATAATCAATTGTCTCCTAAATTGTAAACTTCATTCCACTTATGAATACAAATTGATCAAGGATAATTTATATTCATTGTTACAATTTTCTACAAATGAATATTTCTTCTATAGCTTCTATTCAAGTAGTAGATTAAATAGTTATATGAGAAATCTTGAGGGTTATGAATGCATGCAAGAATTGATAAGAAGAATTGGTTATAAATTATGAAGGATGTCATTGTAAGACAGTGATATGCATTCTTCCATAGAATTTGTTTAAAATATGTTATCCAAGAATATAATTGTATTTCTCTTTGACTCCGTAGCCTAGTTCTGAGGCACTAGTCTGAGTATGAGTTATGGTTGCATATCTATGGTCATAAAATTTCAAAATCAGATTTACCTTACTATTGTAACTAATTCTTTAACATTATTTTATGTTCTTAAAGCCAACAATATATAAAACCCCCAAGAATATCAAGCCTATTAAGTTAGTTTCATTTGTAATTTTTGGTCTATCTTAATAGAACATATCTGTTGTAACAATATCTTGCTACCAATTGTGTGTAATTCTATCAAATATTATAAATGACCACCCTCTTATGTTTTGCAAAGCCTGAAATGTAGAGGATAAAAGTGTCTAATTTGTCTCCTATTCATTGGACAACCCATTGAAGTATTTAAAAATAAGAATTGGCTCTTCTTCAAATTACTTCAAGAACCAGTTGGAAATCACTAAAAAAAACCAATAGGGTCAAAGGTTATTGTCTTCTAAGCCTTGATACCCATGATGTGATGATTGATTAAAGTTTCATGTTTGAGGAGAAACCTTCCTCTACTATTAAAATTTCTTACTTATTCTCCATGTGAGCCTATTATTTAGATGATAATTTTGATTCTAAGATGGAGGAATCACATCCTTAATCGACACTATCTAGTCTATTTTCTTTATCATATGTTCATGCTCCTATTACAATCATTCTTCTACTCTAGACCTATCATACTTTATAGGTAATAAGTGTACATCAATTAGAGATCCATCAAATAATAGGAGAAACTAGACATAATATTAGGATATGTCTCATGTATACGTAGCCAAAGCTTCTAATCCATAGTAATTTTAGAAGCTAATAATTATTGTTGAATGGTATTCAATAATGGAGGAAAAATAATCTTCTTTAGTTAGGAAGATTACTTGGGATTTAGTACCTCTTCCTAAGGGAATGAAAATGGTTCAATGCAAGTGGATCTTTTAAATCAAGCATGTATCATATGGAATTATTGATAAATATAAAGTGTGACTTATCACAAAATTATTTCCACTAGTACATGACATAGGCTAAACTAAGACTTTCTTTGCATCTAATGTCAAAATGAATCCCATCCACCTCACTCTATCCATTTCAAATACTCACCATTTCTTAGTATATCAAATGAATGTGAAGAATTTCTTTCTTCATGCTAATGTAGCAAGGTATGTGCAGGATCATGATGGGCCAAAAAGTGGCAATGGGAAAAAAAATTACGTTTTTCATCAACCCAAAAATGCGAAAATCCTAAGTTGACTTTTTTTTGGCTTGGGTGTTAGTACATTGCTCCAAAGCAATTCCCAAACCAAGATTTACATATCGGATATTCGATTTGGATTGGATATCTGATTTGAGGTGCCTATAAATATATAACTGTGGGCTTTTAAAATCATTTCACTCATTTTGACAGGTTGCAGGCGCACAGTGAGGAGAAGTTGCAAATATCAGATATCCGATTTAACATATATCTAATTTGAAAGATAAGATTTTGGATTTTTTTTGTTTTAATCAATTTTTCAATTAGATTTGTACAATTTTATGTAGTTTTTATGGATTTTTTTTTAAAAGTAGGGTTTTTGATTGATTTTTATTAAAAACTTGAGTTTACAATGGATTTTTATTAGAAATTAATGTTTTTTATGGATTTTGATTAAAAAATAGTGTTTTTTATGTATTTTTATTAAAAACTAGAGTTTCTTATAGATTTTTGTTAAAAAGTAGGGTTTTTTTTGGATTTTTATTAAAAACAAGGGTATTTTTACAATAATTTCATTTATATTATGTAATTTCAATTAGATTAATTATTTTTTAACTTTAATCAGGCATTATGGCTGTGAGAATGAAAATGCACAAATTCCAAATGATCCACCAGATGAGAATGAAAATGCACAAATGCCAAACACTCCACCACCTCCGCAGCCATCAATTGAAGACTTAATTGGTGAAAAATTTAGCAATTGAGGGGAATTTGTGATGTTTATAAGAGAATCCCTTGATTATTCGAGATGACAAACACATTGAAGGAAATAATTAAAAATATAAAAACCCTCTCCACCCAACATAATGCCTTTCATTCCTGGCGAGAAGACATAAGGGAATATTACACATGTGGATTGTCTTGTGATGATGTGAAAGATCTCGGAAGAACCAAAGCCCAAATAGCCTCTTTATTTGTTAACCCCCATACCAATTTACTAGTTAATGTTAATAAACCAAAACTTTCTATAAAATAGTGCATGAATAGGGACAATGTAGATAACTTTTGGGATCATTGGTGTATGGTTTTTGATAAAAACCGAACAACAATTGTGATATACCATTTTACTTTATTAAAAAATTATATGTTGAGTTTGTGTTAGGGCATCATGCGAATTACTTTGACATTAAACCCTTCCAGGGCATTGGTGGAGGTATGCTCTAGGATATACCAGGGGTAGTTAGAGTAGTCCCACACCCATATGTTCCCACTCCTCCCCTTC
Source organism: Sequoia sempervirens (assembly GCA_007258455.2). Classification (NCBI taxonomy): domain Eukaryota; kingdom Viridiplantae; phylum Streptophyta; class Pinopsida; order Cupressales; family Cupressaceae; genus Sequoia; species Sequoia sempervirens. The sequence goes on along the minus strand of VDFB02274452.1, from coordinate 69,487 downwards.
CTTCACCACCTCTAGTACATCATCCAGATATTATGCAAGATGTAGCCACACAGACTATCCAGGCTATTCACTCTTTGAGTGGTCTTTTGGTTTTGCATGCTTCTACAGTAGCTCATCCACATTCTGGTGATGTTGGCAATGGCTAAAGTGTTGTTGCATCATCCTCCTCAGGTCCACATATTTTTGTGCCACATAATTTCTCTATGTGCCACCAGATATGATTGGGTCCTCTTGTACAACCTGCTGAGCATCCCTTGGACACTTCAGATTATGACGTCCATAATGTGGACATTATAGATCAGACGCAGGGGAGTGGAGTGCACCCTATAGATTCCTCTCCTACTAGAGAGGGGGACGTTGGAATAGTGACACAGGTAAAATTTTAGTTGTAAATTCATAACTTGCATTTGTTTTTAAATGAATATTAATAAGAGATAGTATAAAGTACTAATATTTATTTGCATGGTCTATTTAACAGTTGATGTCTGAGGAGGAGCTCGCACAGGTGACTAATAGCACCCTTAGGGCCATTTCATTTGGCCTCAACATGAACACAATATATATTTTCACACTCACCCATTTACATTTTTTTATTATATACTTGCTTGTCATTTGAATTGAAATTAATGAAATTATATAATAACTTATATGTTTATCTTATTTTCCTCTTGAAGGAAACACCTAGTGTGAGCGAGGTGTTGCACTGTCCAGATTATGGAGGCACAATGTTAGATAATGGAAAGGTAATTGAACTCAAATTCGATTGAAATAAGATTTTTAAGATCTTTTATTGATTATACATACATCGAAATAGATTTGTAGTTTCATATGTACTTGTAATTTTTTATGTACAAGCAGTTATGAGCTATACAAATTTGTTGACAAGTGCCACAATGCCTGAAGGAGTAGGTATTGGAACACCTCAAGGAGGAGGTGTTGAAACACCTAAAGGAGATAAAGAAAAAGATCGGCCTAAAGAGGTATGCATTTATTTTATTTTGTGTTTGGTAAATATGTTCCTATTACCGACAATTGTATGCTAACTTGGATCAATTTTATGTTTTTGTTCACATATATAGATTGACATTACAAAATTTGCTTTGGTTGGTTCTTTGAGAGGGGAATATTCTAGGACTCCTGACCCTTTGAAGAGACGTATATTTTAGGTAATTGTTGCCTATATTTCACCTATAGTTAAATCAAGCAAGATAATCATATGTTAGATCTTCGAGAGGCCAATGGAACATTCACATGAGCACAAAGACTCTACATTTGTTGCTAGGTCATGGGGTACTCAGAGGGAGAAACTTCCCTAGGGAGATTCAACATGAAAATCATCTAAGGAGAAAGTCGGCAGGACATTTCAGAGGTCTCGCCGACTAGCAGGGTTTCCATTAAGTTCGAGTGTTGCAAACTAGGGATCCTATCTGCATGAGATCTCTTTCGGCATATAGTCTCGGTGACTGATGGTATCTCACCAACAACAGTGAACCTTCGATGTAGCTTTCAAGTCCGGGTAAGGTCTCCCTGACTCCAAATGTCTCACCAATGTATGAGGAGCCTCGGGTGGAGAGATGCTTTCGGCATAAGAAGGTGGGCTTCGCTAGGAGGTCTTAGCGAAGGCGAAGTCTCACTGAAAGGAAGGCAAGGGTCCTTGATATGGTTGTCTTTGGCAAGAGTCCCGCCGACACAAAAGAACCCCTCGGTATGACTAAGGGACTTCGCCAGGATGTCTCCCTGACTTGTAATGTCTCACCAAGATTAGAGCTTGAAAAAAGGTGAAGGGCTCACCAGCAACTAAGGATATCACCCTGAGGTCCTTCTGACACTAGGAAGTCTTGGCGACATAGGAAGTGTCATCGGCAAGGGTCTCACTGACCAGTGGAGCCTCCAAAAATGAAAAAGAGTTCGCCAAAGGGAAGGGATTTCTACATGATGTTTTGGTGAATTGAGATTGTCTTGCCGACATGGATTAACTTCGACATAGGTTGAAGCCTTTGCCAAGATGTCACGTCAATTTGTAGATGTCTCCCCGATAGGGAGAGGAGCCTGTCGAAGGACAAAGAGCTCAGGTATGGTCTCAACGACCCGTTAAAGTATCACCGATATGAAGACCTTTGGTATAGCATTCCAAGTTGGAGAAAGGTTTCCTTGACTCAGTGATCAATTGGTGAAAGGAAAGCGGAGATCGGTAAGGTAAAATGCATTCAGGGAGACACTAATGGTCTCTTGCCAACAGATGAATTGAGCTCACCATGAGCTCTCACCGACTATTCCATGATATGTTGATAGCTATAGAGACACATAATCACATCGGTGAGACACTTCCAGTGTCTCACCAAGATGCGATTATGACTGAAGAAGTTTTGACCGCCTACAAAGTCTACATGGAGTAGGCTCAACCAATTAGAGAAAGCCAAAAGCAAGCTGTGGTAACAGAACCAAGTACTAGGAGAAGGTGTGTAACAGAAGGAAAAGTAACATGAGCTCAGGAGCATTCAAAGGAGCTCGACTGAGGTGAATTTAAAAAGGGACACGATACCAGGAAGTGAATGCAGTGGTTGCAGAAAGATCAAGAAGGTTTCCTCTAAAGGCAACTTTTCTTCACCGACAAAGGTGGCATGGACACGCAGGGTGTAACATTAAATTCAATAAAAAGATCTAAGGAAAGATCTATTCCATGGGGCGGATATTTTTGTAAGCCCTAAGGGACCGACACATTTTGATATTTAAGGCTTTTTTTCCTTTTGGTAGATAGTTCGAATTGTGCATTCAAAAGAGTTAGTGATTTCTATCAATCCTTTCTGGACTAAATGTATGTTTTATAACTCAACTAGAATCTAGAATATAACACAAAGTTTACCTGAGAAGCTACTATTAATTTTTGTATTAGAGTGATCCCACAATAGTGGTTTACAATTTTTGGCCAAACTGGACACTGAAATAATTTTTTTTAACTAAATCTTCACTTTCGAGCACCCATAGCAGCTAAACTGTGAGGAATTTGAAGATGATGTAAACTAGAGTTTCATGAAATTTTTTCTATAGATTCTAAATATATGTTTTCAAAATTTTTGGAATCATATTGTACTTCTTTTTCCATCTCCCTCGAAAACTAGTTTTTTTCAAAAAACAACATTTTTAAAAAGTGATGCTCACCGTATAATGCATAACTTTTTTTCCATGAAGAATAAAATTCTAATTCTTTCGAATTTAGATTCGTAACTCTGATATCTAGTGCTTCCACTTGGTTAGATAGTTTTTTATTGAATATTTTGCCTTTAATCAAGTTTCAAATTCAAACCAATTATAATTCAGACATAGTGCAACCGTATAATGCATAAATTTTTTTGTATGTATTGAAATTCAATTTTTTTTCTTTGTTGGATCAAGGACTTCAATCTCTGGTGCACTAATATTTTTAATTTTTTTTTAATAATCTGCTATTTTTCCACATGTGCAGAATAGAGAGCTTGATTTTCGGTGAAAAACCTACATTCACGACAAATAAAAAATAAATATAATAATTAAATTAAATTTATTTAAAACTATACTTTTTGGGAAGCTTATAATAAGGACTACATACTTGCAAAAAATAAATTTTAAATGAATTCATTTGATCCCCCAAAAGGTAAATCAAAAGTGGTTTTTTATCAGCATTTTTATAGGTGTAAAAGAGACTCTGTTATAGGTATGGTTTAAAACTAGCGGGGTTCTATCCAAGGGGGTTTGATTTAAGGTAGTTTGATCAAACCCTCTTCAATTGGAATTCTTTAAATGGAACCTTTTAAGGCTTAAATCATTATATTTTCTAAAAATATGTGATTTCAGCAAAAATTAGTTCCTCCCATAAATTGTAAACCAACTTTGTGGGATCACCCGTTACTCTCATTTCTATATTTTAGACTATGCAAGTTCTTAACTGTGTTTCTCTAAAAATCTGTATTCATACTTAAGGTTGTGAAATTCATCTTTCCTTCCTAAGATATGCATGTAGAGCAATCCTGTTAAGAATAGTGCATGAGTTTAAAGGGGTTATGATAAGTAAGTGAAAACGCTGTCTTTTGCTTTCCAGTGTATGTTATTCCTATGTCTGCTTCATGATTTCTTATCAACTCGGTGTACCACCATAGGAATAGTTCAGTATAGTTTCATTTTGTATCCATTTCTTCTCCCTTTACCTCACAAAGATCAATAGTTTAGGTGATACCCAAAGGAAGCTGACCTTCTCCAGAGGTTCACTCCAATCTTAGGTGACCCACAGCCTTGGAGTGATCCAATGTTTCACTAGAAAGCTCAGTCTTTACAACTTTGCATAGGGTGCATTTCTAGGTGACAACAGATTCTGACACACTTGGTGGGATAGTGAACTAGATTGAACTGTTGGTTTGGTATGCAACCAGTGAATTTTAGACTTTATAGAAGTCCTTCGGCATACTTGGCGACTCCACAAAGAAGAACCCCAGAAATCAATGCCTTCTACAGTTTATGAGAAAAGTTCAGACAAGAGGTAGCTCAGGTCCCTTTGAATATTTGCAGCTGTCACCACCAAGAAGGAAAGGCAGAGCAACAGAAAAATGAGGAACAACAGTTATCTATTCTAGAAGAACTCAATCTACTCCTCCATCAGTGGGATCTCATTTTGCTATACAAGTAAAATCAATTCAGCTACCCCCAATGGCTATTCCAAGGAATCAACCCTTTGTCACTTTCAACAAGGGCATCCCCTTAAATTTGGCACAACACAATGACATCCCAATGGCAGCCTTAAAGAGTCTGCCAATTTTCACGAGAGAAGACCAAACTACTCCCATTGAACATATGAGAGATGTGGCTTCGTTATGCGGAGTCCACCACATAACCCAAGAGTACGTTGCAGTGAGATTACTAGCTGCTTCACTCAAAAGGAAAAGTTGTGTAGTGGTATAGGAGCCTACCAGTCAGTTCAATTGCAACATGGGACGAATTTGGAGATAAGTTGCATAAGCAATTCTAAAATAGGTCTGACAACTTGTCTCTACTGGAGCAATTGACTACAATTAAAAGGGCTCCACAAGAGCAGACGAATGATTTCAACTTTAGATTTCAAAGAACTTGGGATAGGATCCCTGCAACGGTGAGGCCACCTCCAGAATACACATTTTTGTATTTTTGAGGGCTCTGAACAGCGACATAGCTGTCATGATACAGTCAATGGGAGGAGTGTCCTTTCTAGATGCTTTCGAAATAGCAATCAGAGTGGAGAACAACTTAATACAAGCTGGAAAACTTTCTCCTAGGCCACCAATGCTTATATTTCCAAAGATTCATGCAAAAATCCCTTTGCAAATACCTCCTTTCGCACCTCTACCAGCTGTACCAACACTACTAGCTATTGTTCCAACCATTGATAAACAAGAAAATGTTGCTTCAAGCTCATCGCAGGAGTTACAAGAGATCAAAAGTCTTTTACAAACTTTTGGTAACAAGTTGGTGAACTTGGAAAAGCAATAGACCTATTCTAGGCCTTATCAACAGTAGAATCAGGCCTTAAGTCAGCCTTTTCAAGGCCAGTAGCAGTAATTCCAAGGGAATAGATAGCAGTATCAGGGCAATTATCAGGGCCCAAGATAGAGTGTGAATACAAGGCCTTTTCAGGCCTATGCTCCAACCCCTATTAGTGCGACCAAGGAGCTAATTCCTATCCAAAACAACTTAGAAGCAGACTATGAGTGGTGTTACCCTTGTAACCAACCTCATAATCAAGCCACTTGCTCAAATGGACTAATCAATTAGGCACTTATGGTATAGAATGCTTCAAGTTTGCAACAGAGTGCATGCGATGATGCATCTTCACAACACCAGGACCAATTTAGCAATGATACAACCCTACTTAACTAGCAAGGTCAAGAGTTATGTGGGTTGAATGAAGATAGTTCTCCAGCTATAGCTAACACTAGGGCAGAGAAGAGAGCTTTTGAGCTTAGTCAAGCAGCTAACAAGGGAAAGGCAACGATTGCATAACCATCTACATCTCGAGTGGCTCCTGTTTGGCAAAGAAATTAGCAACTCCCAGACAAGGAGCAGTCACACCCGCAAGCTGATCATACTGGTATAAAGGTACATCCTAAAGTAAATCCAATTGTACCTTATAATATCCTTGATAGTATGAGAAAAATGAATGTTACAATGTCCATGTGGGACTCATTATCCATCCCAGGTCAAAAGGATATGTTACAATCAGCCCTATCAAGTTTGAAAATGTCTGATGAATCCGAGCCCCCAATAGGTCAAGTTAAAGTTGTGTTAGCAAATAATTCTTAGGGAAATGATCAGCAACCTTGCATAGGGACTAAAAAGGGAGTTAAACCACCTCCTTTCTATGTATCAGTGATTATTGTTGATAAATTAGTTCATAATTGTATGTTAGATAGTGGAGCTAGCAGCTCCATGATGCCAAAACAAATCGCTGACAAACTTGGACTAAAATACCAGCCTTTAGAGAAGGGAGTGATCCAATTGGATGGTACTTCAGTTAATACTTTGGGTATTATCAAGGATTTAAATCTCACCCTCCATGCTTGTCCAAATTTTTCAATTCCTCAAGACATGTGTCATAGACCTCCCACCTTTCTTTTCCTTGTGTTTATCTAGAGACTTTACAGCCAAGATAGGTGGTTACATATCAACTGATTGGTCACATATGCTATTTAGAACAAGATATGGAACCAAGGTTACCATTAAATCTAAGAGATTGGCCAAGGATCACATTGAGCCATATAACCCAAGTCTCTTTAATGTTGCTCCTACTGTTGCAGACACAAATTATGTTGTTCTTTCTGACAATGAACTAGCTGCTACTCAAGAACTCCAATTAGAAGTTGTTCCTGACGTGTTGCTACATGAATGGGTAGTTCAGAATGTATTGGACAGTCCTGAGGACCTCATTCAAGATGATGGTATGGGCAACTATGTCATTCTTGAGCCTGACACAAAGATTCCAAACTTGGAGAAAGATGCAGATCAGTTGTTGCAACCACTAAGTGGACTTTGGGAGATGTTCTTTGATGGTTCCAGAAGTAAGAATGGAGCAGGGGGAGGTGCGATGTTGATTTCTCCACAAGGTGATAGATACTACTCTACATTTCGTTTCGCTTTTGCATGCTCCAATAACATTGTTGATTATGAAGGCCTTGTTCAAGGTCTAGAGTGGGCAAGGAAGAGAGGAATAACTAGCTTGAAAATCTATGGGGACAGCGAATTAATTGTTAATCAAGTAAGGGGCCTGAATGTGGCTAAAAATGACACACTTAAGTCTTATATAAATAGAGTGTGGAACATGCTTGAGGAATTTGATGCCTTTAATTTAGTATCTATTCTAAGGAATCAGAACAAGCATGCTGACAGGCTCGCAGCCATTGGGGCACAATTTGATATTCCAAATGACATTAGAAAGGAGAAAGTACAATAGTATGTGAAGGTTGTAGTCAGAACATCAATAACAACATTCACTGGCAATTTTTTGACAGTGATGAGCAGATTATTTCTTTCTTGCTTGAGGAAGATCAGTTCTCCATGGTGAATCAAGCAAAACTCAAGCAGCAGTATGGTGATCAAGTCATGCAGCTAAATACAAATAAATTACCCAAAGGCCTTGTTACCTTAGAGTCAATTTTCAGTACTGATGATCAACTTAAAAAGGGTAGAGTTGGCTTGCAAATCAAAGAACACTATGAAGAACTAGAGATTTTCAAAGGTAAACTTCTTAAGATAGGGAAAATTTGTTCACATGAAGATAAACAAGCTTTTGTTGCTTTATGTAAAGAATTCTATGATGTCTTTGCTTTGGAATATTCGGATTTGAAAGGGTTTGATCCCTATATTGCTTAGCACACAATTGAGTTAGAGCCTGATGCTAAGCCAGTAAGACAGAAACAAAGGCCCTTGAATCCTAAACTTGAGCCTCTAATGATTAAAGAGCTGACTAAACTAGTTGAGGGGGGTATTGTCTTCCCTATCAAACACACTTCATGGGTTTCTAACCTTGTACTGGTTAGGAAGAAAAGTGATGAAATAAGGCTTTGTGTAGACTTTAGGGATCTTAACCGAGCATCTTTGAAAGATCACTACCCGCTACCCTCTATGGAACGAATCTTGCAAGAGGTTGTTGGTTTTGAAAAAATTTCCTTATTAGATAGTTTTTCAGGGTATAATCAGGTGCTGGTTAAAGAAGAAGATTAGTTTAAAACTGCTTTTATGACTAATTGGGGCACCATGGCATACAAAAGGATTCCTTTTGGTTTGTCCAATGCTGGTGCGACATTTTAGAGGGCCATGGACATGACATTTCAAGGTTTGATCAACAAGATTATACTGATTTACCTAGATGATATTACAGTTTATTCCAAAAATGCTGATGAATATTTGTTACATCTTAGGCAAGTTTTTGAAAAATGCACAGAGTTTGGTATCTCTCTCAATCCAAAGAAGAGTGTCTTTTTTGTTCATGAAGGGAAATTATTAGGACACATAGTGTCAAAGCAAGGAATTACTATTGATCCTGAGAGATTCAAAGCCATACTTGAGTTGCCGCTACCTAATCATAAGAAGGGTCTACAGAGCTTTCTAGGCCAGATCAACTTTTTAAGAAGATTCATCCCTGATGTTCCAAACCTATTACAACCTTTAACAGCTATGTTAAAGAAAAATGTAGTTTTTAGTTGGACAAAGGATGCCAAGAATAGTTTTGTAAAGGTCAAGGAGGCCTTAGCAGCAGCTCCTACGCTGGTAAATCCCAATTTTTCTAAATATTTTTATCTGTATGCTTATGGTAGCACAAGAAACATTTCTACAATATTGGTTCAAAAAAATGAAGAGAATTTAGAACAACCAATAGCCTTTTTTAGTCAAGGATTGGTTGATTATGAATAGAAATACTCCTTTATAGAGAGGCATGTTCTTGCTATGATCAAAAGCCTGAAGAAATTCAAGCCTTTGATCTCTCATAATAAAATTCATGTCATGGTGGCACACTCAAGTGTGAAGGATTTTCTATTGAATAAAGATCTCAATGAAAAAAGAGAAGGATGGATCACTAAGGTCATGGAATACGATGTAGATATTAAGATCACCAAATTGGTTAGAGGCAAGGGCCTTTGTGAACAACTTGCTACTGAGTCAAGCAGTGAAAGTGAACTAGAAAAGGATGTTATCCTTGCTAATACAAATGAGTTTCAGAATGCTCAAGATGATGTACCAATAGGGATGACCAATTGGGTTCAAGATATGATCCAATTTTTACAAACCGGTGAATTCCCATTAGGATTAGATAGAGCTAAAAGGAGATACTTCAGATTGCAGTCCATACCATATGTGCTGGTAAATAATTTTCTCTTCAAAAAGGATATGAATGGTGTCCTATTAAGATGCATTCACAGTCACCAAGTTGAGAAGGTACTTCATGAATTTCATGATGGAGCTGCAGGAGGTCACTTTTCTCCCAGAACTACTACCTGGAAAATCATGAGTTGGTTACTACTGGCCCAACTTGTTCAAAGATGCACATTCCTAGTCAAGAAAGTGTATCAAATGCGCTCTATTTTCAGGAAAGGAAAAGTTGCCAGCTATGCCCCTGCATCCAATTCAAGTGGAGCAACCCTTCATGAGATAGGGCATTGATTTCATTGGGCCAATAAATCCACCTTCCAGTACTAGTCACAAGTGGGTGCTCATAGCTACAGACTATTCACAAGGTGGACAGAAGCAGTAGCTTTGAAAGAAGCAAAAGAGTCTTCAATTTTGAGCTTTTATGAAGATATAATCACCAGATTTGGAGTTCCTGACTCCATCATATCTGACAATGCTCTTGCATTCACGGGTCTAAGAGTAACTGATTGGGCTATTAAACATGGCATTTACTTGATTACATCCTCAAATTATTACCCCCAGGGTAATGATTTAGCTGAAAGCACAAATAAGAATCTCATCAAGATCATTAAAAGAACCATAGAGGATAATCAAAGGACCTGGCACATCAGTTTAAAGAATGCACTTTGGGTAGATAGAGTAACCCCTAAGAGGTCTATTGGAAAATCACCATATATGTTGGTCTATGGCAAAGAGGCAAGATTGCCCCTATCTATGGAGCTTCCAACTCTAGACATTGTTCACCAGTTGAAGATGCTTGAGGGACATGACCCAACGTCTGTAAGGTATGCAGAGCTCATGGAGCCCGAAGAGTTAAGGGACAGAGCAATGAAAGCTTTGGAGTATCATTAGCTCCAAACAAAAAGAACATTTGACAAAGGGGCTACAACAAAATATTTTAAGGCGGGAGACCTCGTGCTCAAATGGGATGTTCTGAAAAGTAGGCTAGGCCATCACACCAAGTTCGACAATATGTGGACTGGTCCATTTATTATCATAGGCTATAAGGAGCACAATGCATATCAACTGGCCACAACAGAAGGTGAAGTGCTTCCTATCCTAGTTAATGGGATACACCTCAAGCCCTATTTCTGATTTCGACAGGTCCATCTATTGTACATAATAGTTTAGGCTTTATGTTTTCCATAAGTGTTGTTTTAGCGCAGTAAATATTTTTCTTTTCCGTTTCCCCTGTCTTGCCGTTTTGGCAACCTGTTGTGTTCTATAAGTCTCATGTGAATTGCAACCATGTGCCGACTAACATTTTTATTTGTTCTCTGAGCTTTCTAATGACTCTATACCCAATGGACAAGTTGTAGCTACTAGTTCTCATGTTTAGTAGGCAAACATCCCGCAAAGGTCGCCAAAATTGTTGCCTATATTTCACCTCCAGTTAAATTAGGAAAGATAATCATATGTTAGATCTTCGAGAGGCCAATGGAATATTCACAAGAGCACAAAGACTCTACATTTGTTGCTAGGTCATGGAGCACTCAGTGGGAGAAACTGCCCTAGGGAGATTCGACATGAAAATCATTTAAGGAGAAAATCGGTAAGACATTTCAGAGATCTCGCCGACTAGCAAGGTTTCCATTAAGTTTGAGTGCTACAAACTAGGGATCCCATTGGCATGAGATCTCTTTTGGCATATATTCTTGGTGACTAATGGTATCTCATCGATAACAGTGAACCTTTGGTGTAGCTTTCAAGTCAGGGTAAGGTCTCCCTGACTCCTAATGTCTCACCGATGTATGAAGAGCCTCGAATGGAGAGATGCTTTCAGCATAAGAAGGCGAGCTTTTCTAGGAGGTATTAGCGAAGGTGAAGTCTCATCGAAAGGAAGGGAAGGGGCCTCGATATGGTTGTCTTCAGCAGGAATCCCACCGACACAAAAGAACCCCTCGGTATGACTAAGGGACTTCTCTGGGATGTCTCCCCAACTCATAATGTCTCGCCGAAATTAGAGCTCAGCAAAAGGCAAAGGGCTCGCCAGTAGTTGAGGATATCGCCCTGAGGTCCTGCCAACACTAGGAAGTCTTGGTGACATAGGAAGTGTCATCGGCAAGGGTCTCACCGACCAGTGGAGGCTCCAAAAATTAAAAAGAGTTTGCCAAAGGGAAGGGATTTCTACATGATGTTTTTGCAAACTGAGATTGTCTTGCCGACATGGATTAACTTTGACATAGGTTGAATCCTTCGCCAGGATGTCACGCCGATCTATAGATGTCTCCCCGATAGGGAGAGGAGCCTGCCCAAGGACAAAGCGCTCAGGTATGGTCTCGGTGACCCGTTAAAGTCTCACCGATATGAAGACCTTCGGTATAGCATTCCAAGTCAGAGAAAGGTCTCCTCGACTCAGTGATCTCTTGGCAAAAGGAAAGTGGAGCTTGGTAAGGTAAAATGCATTCGGGGAGACACAAATGGTCGCTTGCCGACAGATGAAATGAGCTCGCCATGAGCTCTCACCGACTGTTCCACGATATACCGATAGCTGTGGAGACACATAATCGCATCGGCGAGACACTTCCAGTGTCTCACCAAGATGCGATTCTAATTGAAGAAGTTTTGACCGCCTAGAGAATCTACGTGGAGTAGGCTCAACCAATCAGAGAAAGCCAAAAGCAAACCGTGGCAGTGGAACCAAGTACCAGGAGAAGGTGATTAATAGAAGGAAAAGTAACATGAGCTCAGGAGCATTCAAAGCAGCTCGATTGAGGTGAATTCAAAAAGGGACACGATACCAGGAAGTGAATGCGATGGTTGCAGAAAGATCAAGAAGGTTTCCTCTGAAGGAAACTTTTCTTCACCGACAAAGGTGGCATGGACACGCAGGGTGCAACATTAAATTCAATAAAAAGATCTAAGGAAAGATCTATCTCGCAGGGTGGATATTTTTGTAAGCCCTAAGGGGCTGACACATTTTGATATTTAAGGCTTTTTTACCTTTTGGTAGATAGTTTGAATTGTGCATTTAAAAGAGTTAGTGATTTCTATCAATCCTTTCTGGACTAAATGTATGTTTTGTAACTCAACTAGAATCTGGAATATAACACAAAGTTTACCTGAGAAGCTACTATTAATGTTTGTATTACTCTCATTTCTATATTTTAGACTATGCAAGTTCTTAGCTGTGTTTTTCTAAAAATCTGTATTCATACTTAAATTTGTGAAATTCATCTTTCCTTCCTAAGATATGCATGTAGAGCAAGCCTGTTAAGAATAGTGCATGATTTTAAAAGGGTTATGATAAGTAAGTGAAAACGTTGTCTTTTTCTTTCCATTGTATGTTCTTCCTATGTCTGTTTCATGATTTCTTATCAACTCAATGTATCACCATAGGAATAGTTTAGTATAGTTTCATTTTGTATGAATTTCTTCTCCCTTTACCTCACAAAGATCAATAGTTTAGGTGATACCCAAAGGAAGCCAGCCTTCTCCGAAGGTTCACTCCAATCTCAGGTGACCCACAGCGTTGGAGTGATCCAATGTTTCACTAGAAAGCTCAGTTTTTACAACTTTGCATAGGGTGCATTTCTAGGTGACAACAGTAATCAAGATTTCAATTTTAGAGTTCAATTATAATTCAATGTATATTGATTTTGATGTTAATTATTCAATTTTAAATTATATAGTATAACTAATCTCAATTGTGGTTTGAATTTTTCTTGTGTAGTTACCTTCAGAGCCAACGAGTGCTTCAAAGAGGCTCCATTTTGATGATCCACCAATAGTTTAGGATGAGATAGACACTTTGGCATGTAAATTTTGAATAGATATCGAGATGACATATGCCACATTTTGTAAAACTTTGTTTGAGTTGGCATTGATGCCATTTTTGTATATGGATAGACACTTGATTATTTGATAATTTGATATGTAGAAGTTGACAATCAAAATTTAATTTCTTACTCATGTGCATGATTAAAATCTTGGAAAATTTAATCAAGTGAGCAATGGTTAAATATCAATGTACAATAGCATAAAAAAGAATGGTTATATTATGTAGTTTACATTCATCTCATTGATTACATTCCATTGCACATCTTTCAAACTCAAAGAATTACTTCACATTGCATAACTAACAACTAGATGTTGATAGATGAAAAAAATTCAATTACAATATAGTTTTTACAAAGTCAACCTATGTAGTTATGCAATTACTTCACATTACATAACTAATAACTAGGAGCAACTATCAATTTCATTTTCTTGTCATGGAATTCTATGAGACCACATTTCTTTGAGGCATCTTTTCAAACAGTTCACTACATTGTCTATGCTACCACATTTTCCATACATGTGTACCAAAGCTTTTTATCAAAGAGTTCATTGGCTTGTTGCTATGGCTAAAAGCCTAAAACAAGTGCTTTCAAACAAGCTATGGATTGATGCAGAGTGGGGTTTGAAACCATTCAATCTTCCAAACCAATGAGTATCAATCAAGATTTCAAAACAAAATCAGATGATCTACTCAAAACTCCAAACCTTACTATGCTTTCCCTTGTAGCACTAGCAACCCAGTTTAAGGGATTCTTCAACCCAAGTTTCCAAGACACCACACAAAAAAATTAGTGAATCAGACACTCTTTTTAGAGCTACACAACATATGTGAAAACTACCCTTGACTCCTTTGGACCAAATTTGAGAACCAATAGCATACCTTTGTCCTAGGCTAGTGAATCAGCCCTCTTTTACAAAGTGAGTGCCCTTTAAACACTTTATATTCACAAGAAAACCCAAAATAGTCTTGGTTTGTGTCATAAAACAACAAATTCTAAGATTATTCTGCACCTACAGGTCCTTTAGTAGGCTGTCCCATGAAACCCTTTGTTTACCATGCAAATGCATAGGGTTTATTGAAAGTCCCACTTACACAACTCCACTTACCATGCCACTAACTCAAACACCTATATTATGACCCCAATATGCTTAAATGTTAAATAGATTCCCCCGCTCTCATTGATTTTAACAAACCCTAGGCTAAAAGCTCCATTTTCATGCAATTTAAGCAATGATTTGCTTAGGACAACAACTTCAAGACTCACAAATCATTTCCTCTACCTTAAATGGACCTGCACACATTCAAATAATATTGTACATAACCTCTCCACCGAGCCACATGAATGGTACAGTAGGTGGAGGGCTTCAATAATTCATAATTTACTCAAAATGCAAAATTTGGGTTCACTACCCGCCTTGAGAAAACCTGGCACAAAACTCACAAAAAATGAAAAGAAAACACTCAAACCAACTTAAAAGGGGTCTCAGGCCTACTTCCCCCTCATTCCACACGTTATGCAACCATTTACTTGTTGTGTAGGGGTTGAACAATGGAAAAAACACATATTTCTTTGTAGAAACCACAGTTTTTGCAAGGTAACTCAATATGATCTTATTGATTCTTCACAAAATTACATTCATCAATCCCAAAAATGAGTTCCTCAACCTTTTTTAAGACTCTCCCCCACACAAAACAACCAACCAACTCCCAATAACTGACTTATAAACTAAGTTACCAGTTTGGGTTCAGGTTCGCTAGTTCGGCTAAAAAAAATTTGGGGGGGTTCGGTTTGTTTTGTGTTCGTTAGTACAAAACACATGTAAAAATAAAATATATATTTATGAAACCTAGAAGAATGAATTGAGATTAGAATCACATAGCATCATATAAACAACAAAACCACCATAAACTTGAATGTCATTTAAAACATGCATGATAAATATTCATCGTTGAAACTTGAATTGCGGTAGCTTGATATACAGAGTCTATTAATGCCAGGGTTCAATTTGTATGATTTTGAAAAAATAAGCCAACTGAATAGAGTTATTAGCATTCTTCAGAAATCATAAGAATTTTTTTAGTACACTAGCTTTTTTGATGTCTTCTTGCAGTCTCAAACGTTATTTTGTATCATTGTTACATTGGTCTTGAGAGTGGTAGCTTAATATAGCTCCACAATACAAAATCCGATTTACCTGTGCAGTGTAACAGTGGCATAGGCAGATTGTTCTTTGAAAGAACCAAAGGGTGACTGCACAATTGAAGTGTATAAACACATATCTTTTTGTAATATCAAGAATACTTTTTGAATCTTCCATGCATTGCTAATCTAAAAGGAAAGGTCTTTTGCCTAATCTGTATGCAACCATGCTTTTGACATTGTCAAAAAGAGCAAAACTTCCCTAATGATGCAAAGGCATGGCCAAGAATTTCATACTCTCCACATGAGAGAAGAGAGATTTTGGAGAGTACATCAAGTCAGTGAGAACAAAAGTGTAATGTGTTTTAGTTTGTAGTACTCCTCTGTTTCTCTACAGATGTGTGATAAATTCTTAGTTCAATGATGCAAAACAATTTTTGAAAAAAAAAAGTTGTGTCACAGTCTGCTTTCACAAAAATGAATGAAATTACTTTAAACCAAGTTTGTGAATAAGTTAACTTTTTTTCCCACTAGTTTCCATTACAAATAAAGCAACAAGCTATGGTCTCATGGCTTTTTTTCACACGAAAATCAGCGTTGGAGTTCGGTTGGAGGCTGAAAACTACTTGTAAGGGCATAAATAAATATTGTTCTACAACTTGTATGACCAAACCGATTGTTCCATCACATCCATATGGTTACGTTTAGGATAGGTATGGTCCCCTTTCACACCCAAAGAAGTCGAAGTAGTTCGAGCTACGTTCAATCGGTGAAATCCCTTAAGAGTCCAAAGTGCAAAAGGGCAGCAATCTTTGATGGATTGTTTCTCAGAAACCATGATTCCTACAAATTTTTTGTTTAAGGCTACAAGATCATGTTGGGCCTCTCTACAATAACCTCTCTCGGTTTTTGCTATCTCGGAGGAGTTTCCCGTGGTGACAAGTTTTTAGTTTTGGGAAAAGTTCTCAGATGCAAGTAGTGTAAAATTGCAAAGTGGTGCAACTTTCATTCTACAACTCGAACAACCAAATGAATTGTTCCAACACATCTGGATGGGTACGTTTACACTAGGGATGGTCCTCTTTGGCACCCAAATATTCTGAATCACTCTGAGCTACATTGGATTAGCGATTTCCCTTAAGAATCCAAAGTGCTAAAAGGCAATAATCTTTGAAGGGCTATTTCTCAGAAACTATGATGTTTATAGACTCTTCATTTGAGGCTATGGGATCATGTTGGGCCCCTCTACAATAACCTCTCTCAGTTTTTTCTATCTTAGAGGTGTTTTCCCGGGTGGCAAGTTTTCAGTTGAGGGAAAAGTTGTCAAATGCAAACAATGTAAAGTTGCAAAGTGGTGCAACTTTCATTCTACAACTCGTACGACCAACAGACTATTCCAACACATCTGGATGGGTACATTTACACTAGGTATGGTCCTCTTTTGCACCCAAATACGCTGAATCACTTTGAGCTACATTGGACCAATTATTTCCCTTAAGAGTCCAAAGTGCTAAAAGGAAGCAATCTTTGAAGGGTTATTTCTCATAAAATATGATCTTTACATACTCTCTATTTGAGGCTATGGGATCATGTTGGGACCCTCTACAATAACGTCTCTTAGTTTTTGCTATCTCAGAGGTGTTTTCCCGTGGTGGAAATTTTTCAGTTGAGGGAAAAGTTGTCAGATGCAAGCAGTGTAAAGTTGCGAAGTGGTGCAACTTTCATTCTACAACTCATACGACCAAATGAACTATTCCAACATGTTTGGATGGGTAATTTTACACTAGGGATGGTCCTCTTTTGTGCCCAAATACGTTGAATCACTATGAGCTACATTAGACCGGTTATTTCCCTTTAGAGTTCAAAGTGCTAAAAGGCAGCAATCTTTGAAGGGCATTTACAGACTCTTCGTCTGAGGCTATGGGATCATGTTGGGCCCATCTACAATAACCTCTCTCAGTTTTTTCTATCTCGAAGGCATTTTCCTATGGTGGCAAGTTTTTAGTTGAAGGAAAAGTTGTCAGATGCAAGTAGTGTAAAGTTGCAAAGTGGTGCAACTTTCATTTTTCAACTTGTATGATAAAAAAAATTGTTCCAATATGTCTGAATGGGTATTTTTACACTAGGGGTTGTCCTCTTTTGCACTCAAATACGCCGAACACTTCGAGTTACATTGGACTGATGATTTCCCTTAAGAGTCCAAAGTGCTAAAAGGCCATACCATCTATTGTACGGTCTATAGCTGGATGGTATGGCCATGATACATGTTATTAGGACTGTATAAGGTAACTATGTGGGTTTAAAGAGTTGGAAAGGTCTGTAGTTAGGACTGTATAATCTACCTCCAACTGTACCCTCCTCAACCAACCAAAAGAATCTATGTACTGTTGAATCAAGTGTCCCTCCTTGTGACAATGTTGAACTACACCAATCAACAATAGAATGTGCATCACTGAATTTTGCTCCTAAATTCTTCAATTTCTCCTTAGCTAAAGCTCTCTTTACACATGCACCTGCTTCATCATGCTCCCCTTTCTCATGCCCAACTTTAAAAAAAATCCAAATATGAGGTACGCCCCTCTCTACATGCATTCTACTCAACCAATAAAACATATGATCATTCTTGAATTGGCCTATGCAATTATCTGACCAAATGAGATGTTGACCCAATGCTATATCATGCTCCTACAAGAACTCAAAACAAAGTTGGACATACTCAGACAAGTGAGGTCTATCATCACTCATATAAAAATGATACTCTTTGATTATCTTTTGATCCTCCTCTGTACTATCAAGTGCATGTCTAAACGTTATGTGGACAAAAATAGCAATCTGAATGGAATTGTAATACTGAGATTGTACCTCATTTTGCGGTTGCAATGTGTAGTTTTCTGCAAAATCAACCACTGATATAATAGTTCCAATTAGAAAAGAGTCCTTACACATCCTAAATTATTGATCCAACCACTGAGACCTATGACTATGCCTTGCATACTTGTAGAAAATATTGTCCTTAAAATCTGAAATAAAATCAGCAACACTGCATTCTTTTGTAACCAACTCACATCTAGAACCTTCACCTCCACTCTGCAAAGTATATTTGACTATCTCATATCTCTTTTTCTCAACAAGCTTCTTTCCAAATTCATGTTCGGAACTCTCATGAAAACATTGAACAAACTTTGGCAAGCCACCACATTGTGAGCAATTTGTATTTAAACAATCATTTTTATAGAAAAAGCAACCATCATCTCTAGAACATAAAAATAGATCTAGCAAGTACCTTGATGATTTCAAAAGATGCATTGCACCACACTCCTACAACATTTTATTAGTATGCAAAGTAGAACAAATATAGCATAATAGTTCATGGTACATTGAAAACTCCACATGATATTTGCAACAAGTATTACGAATCTTAAGAGGCACACAATAAAATGGCTTCAAACCTTCAAAATTCCTTTGCGAGATTTCCATATTTGGATGTATTTCAATAAATTTTTTGAACAACATCGTTTGGCTTGATTCCAAGAAATGTTTAGGATGCGATGTATGGTCTCGATTTCTAGTTCTTAACTTTAAAACATCCTTTGCATTGGGTGATACTCTAGAGTTATCATGCCAAAATTGTTGAATTACCTGCTTTACATTATCGGTTAGCTTCTTATCAACACATGGAAACCTCCCGACAAAAGCCCATGTATCATTTTGAAGAGGATCATCTATTATTTCTCTTCTTGTGAGTGCTCTATCCAAAGTTTTATGATTTATGTCAAAATCAATACAAGTTTGTCTCATAAAGTGATCCTTTTTCAATTGATGGCATACTAGGACAGTTGTAATGATGCTCCGAACAGCTCTCTTATCCTTTTCCTTGTTATTTTTTCCAATAGACTTGAGAGCATTAAAATATTTTTGACAATAATAGAATTTTTTTCAGTCTTCTTGTTTACACGAATCTTTAGTTTGGCTAGCAAAGGTCTCATCTTTTGCATATTTATCAATTGTACAAAAAGTTGGCATTGCTCGGTCAATGTCTTATCGCTAAAATATTGGTTGAAAAGTCTTGTAGACCAAAACTGAATAGTTCATGTTGACCTCTTTCCTTCAAAATTATTTATAATGTTCTTATCAATTTCAAGTAGCCATTTAGGGGTTCTTGAAGGTCTTGAATTTGGAATATGTCTTTCTTTCACACAAGGTTCTTCATTTCTCATGTAATCTAGTGAAACATAATTTACACTTGCTTCAATATTATGTTCAAAATCTTCATTTCCAACATTTTCACCTTGAACATTTTCAATATCAATTTGAATAATTTCATTCCCAATTTCAATATCATGTTCAACATCTTCAATTCCAACATTTTCACCTTGAACATTTTCATTATCAATTTCAATATTTCCATTCCCAATTTGAATATCATGTTCAACATCTTCAATTTCCTCTTCACTTGAAAGACCATAGGGCTCAGGTTCACCAATATTTAGCATACCTTGTCTTCTCTTCCTAGGACCTTCTCTATCTCTTTCTATATATGCTTCAATTTGTTCTTTTGTAAGCTGTCTCTTATGTTTTTTCTTCCGATGACTGTTGCTCCCCATTATACCTCATAATAGATGCTAAAAAATCATTACTTATGACAAATTTGAGTAGAAGATGCTCCAAAAAGTTGATCTTTGTCTCTTCTTATCTAAAACCGCACGTTTGTCACTTGCAAAGCCTGCAAACAAAATGGCCCACATGGGGTTTTTCTATGGCCCACAAATCCGATATCCGATATAATCTAATATCTGATTTGAAAAACATTTAAAAATGTTTTGTAATGGTATGATTTTAGTTCTACAAATCGGATATTTGATTTGTGTACACATAGACCTAAGGGTTAATGGTAGAGGGTAGAGGGTTATAATGGTTTAGGGTTTTAAGGTTTAGGGTTTAAGGGTTAAGGGTATAGGGGAGAGAGATAGATGGAGTGAGTGAGTGAGAGGGGGTACAAGGAAGAGACTTGAGAGAGAGAGAGAGAGTAGACTTGGGAGAGACTTAAGAGAGAGAGAGATAGAGGGTGGAGGGAGTGGGAGAGAGTGGGAGAGGGTGGGAGAGAGGGAGAGAGAGTGGGAGAGAGAGTGGGAGATTTTATTTATTTATTTTATTTATTATTTATTACGACATTTTACGAAAAACATCATTTCGATTTTACCCACGACGCATTATGACATTTATTTATTTATTTATTTGATCTTATTTATTATTCGCATCCGACTGTTTTTTACCTAAACATCTTTATTGTCCCATTATTTACGCTGAACATTATTTATTTTTTAACGACATTTAACATTTGATTTTATTATTTTATGACGACATTTTATCGATATTTTATTTTATTCATATATTTATTTTATCTATGGATGAGATGGAGGATGGACAGAGGAGGAGACAAAGCCGGGGATGGGTGGACGCTGAATGAGTGGATGGTGGAGGTGGAATGGAGGAGGAGGGTGGAGTGGAGGGTGGAGTGGAGGTGGAGGGTGGAAGAGGGGTGGTGGAGGAGGGAGGAGGGTGGAGGACACGGAGGAGGAAGATTTATTATGACATGCATGATGCATTATTTATTATTTTGTACCTTATTATTTACGGCGACATATTTACATGATATTATTATTACGGGCGATAAAGCGAAGATGATGATCCAACATATTTATTATTATTTATTACGATGACGATGATGGCGATTATTATTTATTATTTATTTTATTGTCCGATCATGATGATGGCGATATTATTTATTCCGGATATTACCGTTATTTTATTGATGTGATGACATATTTATTATTTGATCACCACGGATGATTACATGCATGACGTGACATTTTCAACGACATGATTATTTTACATATTATCGACATGCATTATTTATTGATGATGACATATTTATTATTCGACATTTATTATTTATTGATTAAAGAGACATGCATGAAGATGATGAGATGGCAAGATGAGGATGGGGAGGGAGTGGGGAGTGGGGAGGAGGGGAGGAGTGGAGAGTGGGAGATGGATGGAGAACGGATGAGGGTGGAGGGGTGGAGGGGTGGAGGTGGAGGGAGGGTGGAGACGGGGAAGGATTCAGAGACCGGAGGGACAAATATGGAGGAAAAGATATCAGCCGGAGAGAGAGAGAGAGAGAGAGAGGAGAGGGAGAGGAGGATAGACCTTGGGATAGAGGAGAGGGATGAAGGTGGAGGGAGAGATAGAGAAGAATATGGTTAATGGTGGAGAGAGAGGGAGAGCTTAAGGGTTTAGGGTTTAAGGGCTATGGGCTTAGGCCAAGGCTAACTGAGAGAGATAGGGAGGAGTCAAAGAAGAGGGGAGTTATATTAGAGGGTAGAGGGGAGAGAGATAAGAGTGATTGAGTGAGAGACTTGGGAGAGAGAGATGGAGAGAGAGAGAGGGAAAGAGATAATATTTAAATATTTTATATATTAGTAATATATATATATATTTAAATGTTTATACATTAACTAAAATATTGAAATAATATTTAAATATTATACATAATAATATAATATATTATATATTAAATACATAATTCTGTAAGAGATTATCATAAATTGTATATTATATATTACATTATAAACTATATTGTATATTATATATTAAATTATAAAATTTATTGCATTTTTTAAATCATATATTATAAATTGTATAACATCTTTTAAACTCTATCTAAAACATATCGGATATCAGATTCAAATTGGATAGATATTGGATTCAAATCAGATATCCAATTTGAATCTAATATTCGATATGTCTGACACAAAATTTAATGCCTAGGGATTAGCCTCGGGCTTGCTTTGGAATTTGGTTCGGACCTGCCAATCCTAAGAAGTCAACACAAAAAATGTGTTTAACAACTTACCTTGCTTTCCAAACTTCGCTCATGTGGGTGACAACTTTTTTTTACCCAAAATTGATGAAATGAAAATGGTTTGTAAAGGAGCTTCTCATCTTTCCACCAATATAAATTTGTAGACATAGAAAATGTACCGATTGACATTGCATATCTGATCCCGACCACTAACATCTTTTCATCCTAAATCATCCCTCGGTATAACCATTTAATTAAATACCTTTATTTGATTAAATTCATCAATTTTCCTCTTTTAATTAAATAAATCATTTATCTAATTAAGTCACCCTTTCTTGCTAATTAAATCAATCAGTCTGATCTAATTATCCCTATTTAATTAAATAATCAATTTTATTTGATTAAATCTCTAAAGTCCATCCATTAAATTAAATAAATTAAAATCTTATTTAGTTTAATCTAACTTCATCTCTTTGGTTAAATAAAACAAAAATCTTTATTTAATTAATCTTTAAATCATATTCTTCTCATATTTGATTTAAATCAATCCATAAATTTAAATCAATATGTCACATCATTTTGATCTCTCATTAAATTAATTAACCTTGATTAATTTAATCTCCTCTCATGTCCCATCCTCTAGCTTTTGCAACTTGCACAAGAATATAGATTTAATTCATTTATTAAATCTCTATTTTCTCTCAAAAGGCATAATAAAGAAATATTCCTCAATTTGAATTCAAAATTCAAGTGAACTTTGTCCTTCCAACAAGGCATTTAATCCACCTAAAAGGTCCTTTTACCTTGAGCCAAGTGGCATTCAATGCACCTTATTTCCCTCTTACATGTCATTTCAACAATTTCCAATTTCAAATATATGCATTTATTGACACATTCTTCAAAACTTGCACATCCTCCATCCACTCACATGTTGACAAGTGGCACCTTGCCATTTGTTGATTCTTAGTCCCACATTGCTCTATTTTGGACATCTCCTCAACTTGACATTCTATAAATAGGAGGCTCCATTCCTCAATTGATTATCCACAACTTGAGTAAACTTACTATACTCAAATTCATAGCAACCTTCATCCATCTTATTGAGTTTTATAGCTAGGTTATGCACATTTTGTCTTGGAGCATTCATAATCTTCAACCAAGTGGATCTCAAGCTTCATCAAATCATCTTCATCACACCATTGGAGTTGGGAAAGGGCCAATTTTAACATCAAATTGGCACCAACTCCCTTAAGAGATTAAGAGTTTGCTTTGTTTTAGAATAGGATTTGATATTTTAGCTTTAAGTTTGTTGTGTTCTTCATGTTATTCCTTTTCTCTTACATTCAAATGGATTTCTTGAGGGATCTATATTCTAACTTGCATTGACCTTATTAATGTGTTGTTCATTGTGTTCTTGTAGGTGTGGGACCTAGGTTCACATTTTTGTGCTAAAAGGAGGCCAAACTAGGAGATCAAATCAGGTTTTTTTTTTAAATTCTGTGCTTTTTGTGTGTTTATAGAAAACTCCACCACTAGAAGCTCAACGTCATTATTTAGCACTATGGAGAATTTAGTGTCACCATATAGCACCACTGGAAAGTTCAAACTGTGACGCTTTAAACTTCCCGCCCATAATTCAAATTTTTAAACAGAAGCATTGACACTTTTTGGCTCGCTGGAATCTTTTCAAAACCCAAACTACACCGCTGATCAAAATAGTGATGCCTTCATGCTCACTGGTCTGGCTGTAGAGTGACACTAACTAGTAAGCGACGCTATACAACAACGCTGGTGACTTTAAACTGCGACGCCTTCATGAATTGCATTGCTGGAGGGAAGTAAAAAGTGAAAAGTTATTTGTAACACATGTTTTTTATCAAATTATGGTTATTTGGCATGTTTTCTACTTTCATGACCTCTGTTTTTGCATAATCTAACTAATTTTCTTGTAGGATTGGATTGGTCAAGGGTGAAGAAGAAAATAAGCATGATGACCTCATATCATGATACCAAGTGTTTTTAAACACTCTAGTATTTGTTCAACCCTTTTAGAGGATTCACTATTCCTCTTAAGGAAAAATTTTGTATCTTTCACACTTAGGACTTAGTAGTTTCATTTTGGGCCCTAAAAAGAACTTTTTTTATTCTTTCTACAAAAGGAGCTTAAAATGAACTTTAGGACACAAACTCACTAGATTTTTTTGGGGCTAATAATTGAACAAAACAAATTCTCACACTTCATTTGGTGCTATAAAAAGAAATCATTATTTCTTTTGTTGGATTAAAAAGAACATGTGCAATTTTTCTTTGTGATTACTTACTTAAACTAACACTATCAAAAATATGTATGCACTTCTCTCACGCCTCATGGCGATCTTGAGAATCAAAAAGCTTTTCAATGGTCTTAGGGTGAGATAAAGTGATCACCTCCACATTTCATTTTGGGATTAAAATTGAACAAAATATTGTGTGAGTGTGAGTAAACCTATTGCATGTGTTCTCCCTTTGTTTCTAAATTAAAGTTGATCGAACTATGAATATGTTTACTCACTTTTGTTTATCTTAGAGGGCCTGCCTTAGGGAAAAAGTACTCACCCAAGGGAACGACTCAACCGGTAACACTCTAAAGCCAAGAGTATTTCTAGCCGAGATATAAATGTGGGTATTGGAATAAATGTCAGTATCACGTAGTTGACTATGATAAGAAGGGAAGCAATGGTCTCTCACCACGTTGGGTCAACTCCTACGAATGGAAAGTCCAAATTAAAACCCTTGTTTTAGAAAGGCAAAAATCTCTATCTATTTTTTGGTGCAAGAACGGTCATTCTGAAGCCGCCCCACACTTTTATGGTCTTTAGTAGAAATGGAAAGCATTCCATGGGAGTTTCATGGGTGTTGATGCTTGGTTACCCTATATAAGTGAGTGTCATGGAGGGGAGCCAGTGGGGTCAAGCATCTAACCATTCACTAAAGATAAGCGTAGCTGGACTTGTCCAAGTGGGGACTCAACAAATATAGTCTTTCATATCCATAATGTTGTGCTTGTTCTTGGTTACAAAATTCTTTGCTTGATTGAAAAAATTTGGAAACAAACATTTAACATCATCATCAAAATTTCAAACCCTTTAGGAGGCAAATACAATTGACCAAATTCATGTATTATTTCTTGCCCTTGGGATTCTATCCTTAGAGTTTTCTAAACACTTGGATTTATATCTCAATTTTCCTACTAAAGTTAAATGATAGGTAACCCTTGCCTTGACTTCATCAAAATTCCACATAACATACTTTGTGGGATTCGAAGAAATTGAGACATTGGAGATCTAGTTTGGAAATCTAATCAAAGAAGTGTTTTTGGTAAAACAAAATCACTAAGCAAAGATAGCAAAATTGGCTCTCACATGTGTTAATTCCTCATGATTTCCAAAAAAGTCAAAATCCCAAAACAAAAGTCCTTGAGCCAAAGTTCAAAATTTAGGAGTCACACTCAAAAGGTCATCAAGAAATACATTAGGAAGTGCAATCAAAAGCAACATATCAAAATAAGAAAAAAATTCACAAGGTTCTATAGACTCATTCCTTTGAACAATCCAAAAATGTATGCTCAGTTTGAACCACTTCTTAGTTATAGAGGTCCTTAGAAGTATCATATGTTCTTCAATACCGAGGTCTAGTAAACAAGTGTCTTTTTAGGTACATCCTAGGATCAAAATCAAACCTTCATCCATCTTTGAACATCAAAACCAATATCATCTCATTATCAACTCTTCAAAATTCTTGGAAAAATCCTTCATGTTAAACTTTGGGGAAATCATTTGAAACCAATCCAAAATCACCTTGTTTGATTGAATGTGTGTAGATGCATCCTTCTCCACATATTTGATCAAATTATCAAACCTTGTGAACAAATTCATCCCTTGATAACATCCAACATCTTGGGATTTAGGATTTCATTATCAAAATTATCTTGTTTGGATAGGAGTGTTTAGATGAATCCTTCTTCTCACACCTAGAAAAATTAGCATCTTGTGAATGATTTAAATCTAGGACAACATCCAACCTCTTAGAGTTTATGAGTCCACCAAAATCCAAATCCAAAACAAATCAATCCTAAATCAAGTCCTAAAGTTTAACATACCCTTCAAGATTTTCTCAAGATTTACAATCATCCATCAAACATTCATCTTACATCCATATCATTATCACCCTTTGATCCTTAAATCATCTTAAATTTTCTCTTTTGTACCTAAAGTTAGATCACTCCAAAGAATTAGAGAATTCACCTTCCACATTCTTGAAGATTGATCCCTATTTTATGGTGAAACCTAGATCACAACACAAGAGTAACATGGAAGCCAACAAAGAAACATCTACTTCGAGTGACTTAAGTCAAACCGCTCCTGAAATGAATCCCATTGGGTCTAGCAGTCTCACGGTTAACCTTCCTCCATTTTCACAAGACCCTCAAGAGGAAGGTGTCCAAATGGAGGATCTTACCAATAATCCCTTTGGAAAGTCACATGAGGAAATCACTGAAATAATTCAAAATCCAGAGAATCATAAGATTATCAACATCATGATGAGAATCAATCCCTCACTATACATGCTCAAATTAGCAAAGCAAGGGGCTAAACCCCCCTCTGATTTCGATGTGAGCACTATTGTGGAACCATCTTTTGGAGTCATGCCTCCAATATCATCTACCATCCCCATTTCATCTACCCCCTCATTTCAAAGCATCACTCAAAACATCCCGCAAATCACATCATCCATTGCTCCAATGTAGCCCATTGTTAACAAAGGAAGTGCATTTCTCAATGCATTGCAAATGCATCCTCTCGTAAACAATCAGGATTTGGACACAAACACCATCTTGGGATAAACTATACCCCAAAATCCATTGCATACATATGTCCCTCTCACCTTTCATGATCCAAATGACCCATCATCATCATTCTGTGCAACATCCCAAACCTCTCTCCCCATAACCTCCTAAGGAGAGGGTGACATGTTTGGACCAAGGGGATTTTCGACACTACACCATTTCCTCAAGAGGTTATACCCCTCACATTTCCACCACTGCCACCATTTCCATCATCATCCATGCCACTTCTTGGCTTAGGGCTTCCACCTTTACCAAATATCAGTCAAAACCAAACCAACATCCCAAAAATCAATCAAAGCATCACGCCAAACTCTCAAAACTTGTCATCAACATTGCAACAACAAATGAAAACTACACAAGCAATCACCACATCATCAACCACCCCCTAACATCTCAAAACATGATCTCTCAAGGACCAACCACATCGATCGCACCATCTACCAATCAAATCCCAATCACCAACACGACATCGCCTCTCACCACCACAACAAGCACCATTCCAAATCCACCACCACCACTACCACCACCAAGCTCCAATACATCAAGCCAATACAGTATGGTGTTGCAAGCCACTCAACAAGTTGCTTATCAAAAGGCATTCCTACAAGTACAAAAACAACAAGCCATGCAACTAGTTGCTCAACAAGTTGTGCAACTAGCTGCTCAGCAAGTTGCACAAGCCATGCAAGCTACCCAAGTCGCACAACAAGCACAACAGGCTGCACAAGGCCAAGCCTTATTGTAACAACAACAACAAGCCACTCAAGTAGCTCAAGCTACACAAACTGCACATGCACAAGCACAAGCTCAAGCTCAAGCCCAAGCTCAAACGCACGTTCAAGCCAAAGCCCAATATAAAGCACAACAAGCACAAGCACAAGTGAAGTATCTTGCACAACAACACACAATGCAACAACAAGCATATCAGCAAGCACTAAAGCAATATCAAGAACAATAGGAAGCAGCCCAATTAGCAGCTCAACAACAAGTACAATAGCAAGCTCAACAATAGGCACTAATAGCACAGCAGCAACATGAACAACAAGAAGTGTTGTTGAGAGCATACTTGGCTCAATAGAATATGCAAACATCATCCATCAACATACCAACCAATCCACCCATCTCACCGACAATCGAACCACCTCAAAACACTTTCATCCCACCCCCTAATCTGCAAAATGATGTGACAACACAGATCAGGTTGCTCTCGCAACAAGTGTTCGACCTTCAATCAGGGCAAACCACGAAAACACCCAAAAACTTATGTCCTTATCCATTTGACAGAAGCCCTATAATGAAACTACTCCCGAAGGGATTTGAGATCCCCAAATTCAATAAGTACCGTGGGACAGGAAACCCTTAAGATCATATCAAGGAATTCCAGGTTCATTGCATGGAAGTCATGTATGACGATACCTATCTGATGCGGCTATTTCCTAGGAGTTTGGTTGGCCACGCCATGGAATGGTTCTCTCGCCTACCTACAGGGATCAAGACATTCCAAGAAATCATAGACGCATTCATCAAAAACTATGCCTACAATATCGCCATGGATGTTAGTCTAGAGGAACTCTCAGCTCTAAAACAAGGTAAGAATGAATCATTTGCTTCATTCCTACAACGATGGCGATCCAAGGCCAGTCAGAGCAAATGGGTCATGCTTGAGGAACAACAAGTGTTCACTATCATATCCAACCTTGACGGCCTCTTGGCATTCCTTCTCAAAGTCCAAGGGATCACCACATATGACCAGTTGATTTCCAAAGTGCTCAGCATCGAACGAGCCCTTATGACACAACTTGGAGGATCAACTTCATATCCTGAATAAAAAAACAATCTCCCACCCACCAATTACAATGAAAAACCTCACACATGGGTAAGATACAAAAATATTACCAACGATGGTGTCGTCGATGCCAAAGTTGTCATCAGTGCCCCTTGACAAAACACACCTGCACCACAACAACAAATACAAAACCATCATCAAAAAAACCATCTAGCAAACACAACAACACAACAACCAAACGATCAAACGATCAATAACATCAATGATCAAAGGGGACAACCCCAGTAAAAAAAAACTTCACCAAGCAGAAGTACACCACCATTGGGGAACCACTTGAAGTCATCATGAAGAAACTAATAAATGAAAACCTCATCAAGATTCCCACCTATCAGAACTACCAAGAACCAGATGTAAAACCTCCTTGGTACAATGAAAATAAGCTCTACAACTTCCACAAAATCAAAGGGAACACCACGAACAGTTGCATGAGGTTAAAGAACATAGTCCAAGACCTCATTGATCAAAGAATCATAAATGTGGAACAACCAACAGGGAATCAGAATCTCAAAATATACGCGAATCTGATGCCTAACCATAATAATAAAGGGAACAATAACACTAATAAGGGGAAAGGCACCTTCAAAAACATAAATCATGTGTACCACCATTTCATCGCATCTCTAGATGACTACTGCACTACCATCACCATCACAAGAGCCCATATCGATTGTGGAGTCACCACAAGAGGTGGCAAAGTTACCATCACAGGATCATCCTAGCCAAATAGAGTCCCTATAACCAGATTTCTTCCCAATGGTTGCAATGTCCTTGATCAGCTAAAAAGAACCCCAACACAAATATCCATCATGGAGTTACTAAAAATCTCATCTGCCCATAATAAAATCCTTGAGGAAGCATTGGCGTCAAGCACTGTCCCCGCAGATCTTGACGCAGAACAATTCCAAGATATGGTCAAAAAAATAATCACTCCAAACCTCCTTACATTCTTTTACCAAGATTTTCCTACTCAACCATCTCATAACCATGCGCTCCATCTAGAGGTCCTAGTGCAGAAAAATAAAGTCAAGCGAGTCTTTGTGGATGGAGGTGCAGGCTTGAATATTTGTTCCCTCAAGCTCATTAAGAACCTGAAAATCTCAGAGGACTCCATCGACAAAGGAAAAGGTATTACAATCAAAGCATATGATGATCAAGAAAGATTGTCCCAAGGCACAATCCAAATCCCTATTCAAGTGGGGCTAGCTATCATGGAAACTACCTATCAGGTCCTGGATGTCGATTTGCCTTATAACATTCTCCAAGGACGTCCATGGATTCATGCAATTCAAGCAGTAGCATCAACCTTCCATCAATGTATCAAATTCACATATGAAGGACAAGAGGTCACCATCCATGGAGATCCTGAACCATTCTCCCACTACAAAAGCCTTGAGGAAAAATACTACAAAATACCTCAAGTACCTAAAAATGATGAAGGCCCATCAACATTGTACATTGATCTAGCCACTCTCGCCACCACTTCTGTGACAAAGACACCCACCATTCCTGCCATCCCCACCATATCAGACATCAAAGTCATCATCCAAGACAATGGTTATGGAAACTATATGATTCCTAAAAATTCCTTTGTGGTAGGAGAGTTACTACAATCTCCTAGATCATGAGGACGTCTGCAATCAAATCAGGCCTCCACTTCCCAAACATCCCCTGAATATCCCAACTTCAAAAGTTGGGGGGATCTCAGCCAAGAAGTCATAGAGGAAGACCCATCTCATCTCTTATACCAAGATAATAGACCAGCAGCTGATCTACCAATGGATGACAGAAGAAAAGGTTTGCAAATGATGCTCACAATGGGCTATGACAAAAACCAGAGACTTGGACAAAATGACAATGGGATTATAATACCCCTCATTCCTGAGACACGAATGAGAAATGTTGGCCTTGGATGTACCCCTTTGAGTATAACCATACGTGAACGAGGTCCCCCAATTAAATCAGTCAAGACTTGTCGTGAACCAACACTAGCTGAACTTCGCTTACCTGTATCCACTAGCCGCGTCTTAGATAATTTCACTTTTGATATAATAGATGTTTGTAGTAGCAGTGATGTGAGGATCCCATAACCAACGTACCTAGGCTCTTTGAGGATACCACCCTTCTCATGATTAGTACCCTATCTTATGAATCTAAAAACCAGAACCATGAAATCCATCTAGTCTACCCATAACTCATCGATTACGACCAACGAGGACCACCAATTCTTGACACATTTGAAAATGATGAGGTGCTCTCAGAATTCATGGGATTGTAGGATAATATTCCGTATGGGGATCACAAATCAGGATTCATCATGGAGCTAGATACACATGCATACTATGGGGAAATGATTAAATCCCTCAGTCGCAAAAGTGAGAAATTAAGAATAATATCTAAGTCCTTGAGTGAAAACCACATTGTGGCACTCTCTGACATGAAAAAAGTAAAAAGAAAGGACACATCCAATGGTGAAAACCTCTCTGCAGCACTTGAGGATGGGGTATTCAATCTTCCTTTCAGAGCTCTTCATTAGGAAAAATCAGTAGTCCTAGCAGAAAAATGCAATCCAGTTAATCTAGGAACAGAGGAGACCCCGCACATCACATTCTATGTGGAGTCATTACTATCAAAGGAACAAGAGCTCCTAGCATCCTTCTTGAGAGAAAGAAAAGTAAATTTTGCATGGAGCTATGCAAACATGCTAGGGCTCAATCTAGAAATTGTAGTCCATCATCTAGTAGTATATCCTGAAGCAAAGCCCGTTAGACAAAAGCTCAGGAAAATGCACCCTCAGATCACCCTACTAGTCAAAATGGAACTAAAGAAGCTATTGGACATAGGATTCATTCGACCAATCGACTATCCAGAATGGGTGTCAAACCTGGTTCCCATCTCAAAACCTGATGGGGGCATCAGAATCTACACAGATTTTAGAGACTTAAACAAAGCATGTCCAAAAGATGATTTCATGTTGCCTAACATTGACATGATTGTAGACATGACAATGGGACATGAAATGCTTTCCTTAATGGACGGTTTCTTGGGATACAACCAGATAA
The DNA here is from genome assembly GCA_007258455.2 of Sequoia sempervirens. Taxonomy (NCBI): domain Eukaryota; kingdom Viridiplantae; phylum Streptophyta; class Pinopsida; order Cupressales; family Cupressaceae; genus Sequoia; species Sequoia sempervirens. Next base: position 37,506 of record VDFB02274452.1, on the reverse strand, counting down.
TGATCGCTAAAGAAGACCAACACAAAACAACCTTCACTTGTCCATGGGGGACTTACTGTTGGAATATGATGCCATTCGGCTTGAAGAATGCAGGAGCAACATACCAAAGAGCCATGACGTTAATCTTCCATGACATGATCCACAAAACTGTTGAAGATTATTTTGATGACATACAAGACAAATCTAGAAAAAGGAAGGATCACATAGCAACCTTGAGTACTATTTTTGACAGGTTAGAGGAATACAAGGTTCGATTAAATCCAAAGAAGTGTGCCTTCGGCGTAAAATCAAGAAAGTTGCTAGGATACATAGTATCAATGAGAGGTATTGAGGTAGACCCTGCTAAGGTAAAAGAAATCCTTGAGATGGAGGCACCCAAAACATTGAAACAATTGAGAGGCCTCCAAGGTAGGCTTCAGTCCATCTGAAGGTTCATAGCACAGCTGGCAAATAAACATAATCCATACTCTCACCTACTTCACAAGGGAGTAGCGTACAAGTGGGATAACAAGTGTGAAGAAGCCTTCAATAAGATCAAAGAATATTTGCTTACACCACTAGTCCTCATGCCACCGATCCCAATAAAGCCATTAATTATCTATGTTTCAGCAACAACAGCAGCTCTTGGAGCTCTCCTAGCTCAACACGATGAAAATGGGATAGAAAGGGCCATCTATTATATTAGTAGAACAATGGTTGGGCATGAGTTAAATTACTCATTCATTGAGAAAGCATGTCTAGCAGTAGTGTTTACTTCATAGAAATTCAGACATTACATGTTGGCGCACAAAATAAAACTCATCACCAAGATTGATCCCCTCAAGTACTTACTCTCAAAAGAAATACTCACTGGAAGAATGGCTAAATGGGTCATGATACTATTAGAGTATGACATTGAATATGTGGAGCGGAAAGCAATTAAATGCCAAGTCATCATAAATCAGCTTGCAAAAGCACCAATCTATTCAGAGAATCCTCTCATCTCAAAGTTTCCAAACGAATCCATCTTCAATCTCAACATAGCCGACCGCTAGAAAATTTACTTTGATGGCTCATACACGCAACATGGATCAGGAGCTGGTGTCTTCTTTATCACCCCATAGGGGGACTACATACCTAGATCATATAAATTGGCATTCCCCTACACCAACAACATTGCAAAATACGAGGCTTTAACCATAGGTCTCAGAATAGCAGTGCAGTGGCACATCATGGCTCTCAGAGTATACGGAGACTCTCAACTGATAATAAACCAAGTGAATGGTGAATACCAAAATAAGGATGATAAGCTCACTCCATACAAGAAACTGGTGGAGACTCTAAAGGAATCCTTTATCGAGATCACATTTGAGCATATACCCAGAGCCAACAACAGAGCTGCAGACACCATGGAAACAATTGGATCCCTACTGGACATCCCTCATAATGTCCCAAAATATAAATTCTTGGTAGAGCAGCTTCTCGTGCCCACATTCAAGGTACCAGAATCAGAATTTGTGTGTGAAATCATTGGTTCCGGTGATCCCTGGTACCATGAAATTTATACCTACCTACAAATAGGTGTCCTACCTACTAATTTACCCTCAACCTTAAAATGAACCTTTGTCAAAAAGGCAACCTGATTCGCCATCCTAGGAGATATCTTGTATCGTAGGAGCATAGAAGGAACCTTATTACACTGTTTAAATGCTGAGGAGGCATTGACCGTTCTAACTAAAGTACATAACAACATCTATGGTTCACACTCGAGTGGAATGACCCTACCCAAGAAATTACTGAGGATGGGGTATTATTGGCCTACAATGGAAAGAGAAGCACACAACTGTCAAAAAGTTCCTACAATGTTAGCAGCATGGGGACCTCATCCATGCTCCAACTCAAGAACTTCATCCCATCATCACACCATGGCCCTTTTCACAATGGGGACTCGATCTCATTGGAAAAATCACTCCCACTTCATCTAATGGTCACAAGTTCATCATAACCACCACTGAGTACTTTACCAAGTGGGTGGAAGCCATACCCATGACATATATAATCGGGAAGTAGATATCAAAGTTCATCTTGAACTATCTCATTTTCCGCTATGGTGTCCCACAAGCCATTATCTCAAATAATGGGACACCATTTAAGAATTAGGATGTCTGCGACTTGTGTGAAAATTTCAAAATCCAACATTGCTTCTCCACCCCATACTATCCCCAAGGCAATGGCCAAGCAGAAGCCACAAATAAAACCATTTTCAAGATCCTCAAGAAAATAGTCAATGACACAAGTCATGACTAGCATCTGCAGCTCAATCCAGCCCTCTAGGCCTATCGAACTAGCATCCATACACCCACTGGTGCCACCCCCTTCTCCCTAGTCTATGATTCAAAAGCAATACTCCCCATTGAGATCGAGCTCCCGTCACTAAGAATATCATTGCAAAACCTCATCACAGATGAAAAATACTGAGTATCAAGACTGAATGAGCTAGAGCTACTAGATGAGTAGCATATAGATGCTTTAAATCATTTGCAAGTCTATCAGAACAGACTCAAGAGGAGCTATTACAAGAAAATCAAAAGCAGGACTTTCCAAGTTGGAGAACTAGTACTAAAGCAAAATCAGAAGAATGTCCCAAATCCAAACAACAAAGGAAAATTTGAACCCAATTGGTTGGGAACATTTTTTATCACAACAAGCTATAAGTCAGGGGCATATCAGTTATCAACACCCGAAGGGGAACCTCTGCAGGAGCCCATGAATATCTCCCATCTCAAAAAGTTTTATGCCTAATCTTTCAAGGTATAGAACCGAAAAAATAAAAAAATTAGAAAATCTCCTAAAAAAATGGTTACCTTGGCGAAAACTTGGAAAATAGGTGTCTTGGTGACAACAAAAAAATAAAAAAAGCAAAAATCCAAAAAATTAGAAAAAGGATTAAAAACAGTAAAGAAAAAAAAAATCGTCCTCTAGTGAAAACCACTTCGGTGGCACTTTGCGCAAGTACCTTGGTGAAAACCTGGAAAACAGGCGCCTTGTGTAAATAAGCACTTTCCATCCACCAGGATCTTCACAGCTTGTTTTTCATCATCCATCCATTACGTTTCCATCATCCATCGCATTTAGATTTCCATCCATCACCCATCCGTTTGACATCTGCATCATAGCTTGGTCCTATGTTCGTATCATGATCCCTCCTAGTACTACTCAACCCATTCCCAAGGTCAGTTTTTCCTGCCTTTATTGGAGTAGTCTATTGCATCATCCTTGGGGCATGTTCTCATCGGATCAGATTCATGTATATTCTTGAAGTCCTAAAATCAGAAAATCCAAAAAATCCAAAAACATCAAGACATCAAAAAAATCACAAAATCCCAAAATAGGTCAAAAAGTCAAAAAACAAAGTCGTCAGTCGAACTACAAGTCTCTGAACCTTGAACTTAGGCAAGGTTGATCTTTGATCATCCCCCGAGACACTTAGGTCAGTCCTTTAGGAGTCTGTCATAATAAATTGACATTACATCATGTATATCTTCATTTGTAAATAGGTTAAGTTATCAGTCAAACTACGGGTCTTTGAGCCTTGAATGTAGGCAAGGTTGATATTTGATCATCCCCCGAGACACTTAGGTTAGTTTTGTAGGAGTCTATCATAATAAACTGACATTGCATCATGTATATATTCATCTGTAAATCGGTCAAGTTGTCAGTCAAACTACGTGGTCTCTACGTGTATAACGTAGGCAAGGATAATCTATTGATCAGCCCCTGAGGCCCCTAGGATAGGTCCTTAGGTTAGTCTCTTAGTAAAAATCTTGGAAAACCCCAAAACATTTGAAAATAAAAAATCAAAACATTTGGAAAATCTCAAAAAATACCAAAAATAGCCTCAAAACATTTCAAAATTCCAAAAAAAATCCAAATATTTAGAAAAATCCATCCATCCCATTCTGCTTTCACCTACAATAACATCATTCATAATAAACGATCGTCATCCTCAACCTTTGGTAAAACAATTGGAAACAAGTCTAGCAAGTTAAAAAGTGAAAACTCAAAATGTCAAAATCTCAAAATCTAGGTTAGTACGTAAACAAGTTGGGAAACTCTTTGTGTCAATAACCTATCATCAAATCAGTCCCATATCAAATCATTTGATATTTTCATTTCCTAGGATGCATCCTTCCTACAATGGACATCAACATCAAGCATCACCGTAGTTAGTTTTGGCTAGAGGTATTGAATAACATTGACTTGTTTGTGTATTGGATCTTTTCTTTTGATTTATCTTATTTTACTCATTCCAAAGACCTCTCAATGATGTCCCCAATGAAGGGATTTAGAGAGATAGGAATGGGGCAACGATCATTATCTTTTTATCTGTTGCGCTTGTTGGACATTCTTGTAATATAACCTCGGCGAATACTTGCTTTATTTAGGTATGTACAGAGGGTGTTTTAGATATTTTGTTGACCACATAGGAAGGCATGCCTTTCTATGTTTTGGTTTGAGATGTTTGAAGTACCTGAAGTGCATCCTAGTAAGGTTTTTGTATGCCAAGTGTGAACAAAATTACTCCTATGTAATTGTCGAGTCAAATTCCATCACACTAAATACAACGTCATCCTGGTTCTTAATACCTTGATGCATCGTATTTATGTGTGTTATCAAACATAAGATAATTGGCCCTTTGAAAAACCCCAACTCCACAACAGATGTTCATCATCATCATCTTTTGTCTTGTTTAAATCTCTTCTTTCTTCCATTTCTTCTCGCTTTTTCATGCTAACAAGGTATTATGATAGTTAATCATCACCATCAAATCGTCAAAACAATGCATATCATATAGAAAAATTGATCATCTCATACACATTTAATATAGATTTGTTATTCTAAACATCTTATAATCATAACATTGCATACACATTTGCATATAAATAAATAATCCATCACATCATCCATGGCATAATCATATAACCACCATCACATCACATAAATAGATTAGGCATTTGCATTCATTTGCATAAAGCGTCATCATATAAATATACATATCATCCATCATCCATTCGTATCATATAGAACATCTCATAAATAACCACATCATAATCATTTTTCATTTCATCTCATAAATCATCCCATATCATTATAAGCATCTAGTGCACAATTAAACAAAGCATAAATAGGTACACAAACATTATACACGATCCATCGCATTAAGTGCATCCATCAATCCATAATTATATAAAACACCTCATAAAAGCATTTATTATATCATTTCACAAACATGTCATAATATCATTACTCACATATCATTTTCTGTATCCACCATAAATCATCTCCATACCATTTTGCATAACATATCACATCATATAACATCACATCATAACATCGTCACAAGTGCATATCATACACGAAAAATCACATACATTCATCATTGCATAGCCGCATATCATGATCACCGCATTCACATCATCATCACCATCATAACAAAAAAAGAGATTGAAAAAGAAATCATTGCATAAATCATCATCACATTTGCATTAACATACATAAATCATCATATAGATTGCATCATCATATAAACATACATATCATCTATCATCCATCCATATCGCATATCATATAAATCCATTTGCATATCATATGTCATCATTCATTAGAGGCATAATATAGATCTGTTAGTCGCATAACCATCACATAACGCATACACCATTTGAAAGAAATGCATCTATACATCCATCACATAACACCATAACATTATTGCACAGCATATAGAAATAGAACCATCCATAAATGCATAATAAATAAATAGTACATGACACATCATATCAACATCATCATCTCGCATATATCATCAGGTAATTATCATAGTACAAAATAATTGGATCATTGTACATGTGTGTATGTCAATAAGTACAAAAAGGCCCAACGGGCTATAAAAAATGAGCCCATATGGCACGAAAGAATAGTATCTCAATCAAAATGAGATCTAACTCTCCTATCTGCTGCCCTCACCTCTGTCATCGTGACCCTCTATCGGTCTGTGGCTGGTCCGCTGTGAGTAATCTGGGCCTCGAGCTGCTCTAGGTACGACTTGATGATAATGCAACCGATAATAATCTGCCTCCCGGATGGCCTCCCTGTATGAGCGAAGAGGCACTGTGCTCTGAGAGGAGGAGGCTGCCATGCTCTCTAACTGCTGTCTGTGGCCCATCTCTACAGCTACCTGTAACTTTGCGGCCTGCCTCTATAGAATCACTTGATCCCTCTCTGCACGGGCCTGGTATCTCTCTGCTATCAAATCTTAGACCTGAGCCTGCAACTGTGCTATCATCTCGTCCCTCAAATCTGGCTGACCCGCTGGCTATCCTGGCGGAGGCTACATGTGAGGTTGGTCCTCACCTTCGTGGTGGTGTGGTAGCCTGATCTTGGTGCCCATCATGTCCACCCTCTAGCCCCTGGTCTCGATCTTGCATCTGTACATCAGCACGTGGTTGATCCATCTGAATCTGTGCTAGTTGATCATGTGTTGGCTATCCTGCTGGAGGCCCACCACCTCATCGTCCTCGTCCTAGCCCCCTACCCCTGGCTCTCCATCGAGCTATGGGTGCACTTGGAACTATCAAACATAGAGGTGGTTGGAACCAATATCTGTACACCTAATTCTCTCCTAGATCTGCAACCCCCTGATCATACACCCATGGCTGGGCCACCAGCTACCTGAAACTATCAACTGCCTCATGGGCAGGAATGTATCACCCCCAGGCATCCTACAATACTGTGCGAGAAAAAATGGCCACATAATCATCATCTGGCCTATCATGTACCTCCCCAAACTAATGTTGAACTCGTCTGGGCAGATATTGCTCAATCATGGTGTGCTCCCAACCCTGCATAAATCGATCCTGGTGGGCAAAGAATAACTGTTATACATCATCAACCCATTCGGGCTGACCAAGGTAGGGACGCCATGTAAACACTATCATCTCGTCAATAACCCTCCTCCAGTGAGGGATCCCATGCTCACTAGTATGTGTAAAGGACACACCGCCCCTGTAGTGCCAAACCACTAGATCATCTAGTTCGATTGGCACTGGAACAATCTGCAGCTGAAGAACGAAGATGTGCTCCCACGCCCACACATGAAGAAGCGTGACACGTGCACCAAGTTCCCAGCCATCTAAGTATGCATACTCGTGTAAATCCCTGTAAGGGAGGCAAGAAGAACCGTACCCCATGCAAAACGTACTGGCCTGTCGCAAACCATCCACTCCCAGTAAAGCCCCTAACCAGGACTAGAGTACTGGCCTCGTCGATCCAAAGCAACAAGACCTGAAATGATAGTAGCTATCACTAGAAAAAATGGTGATGTGAGCAACTGATGACACTCCAACTCTATCTGGCCCTCGCAAAACATGACCTCATCTATGGCCAGGACTACATGGCAGGCATCCCATCTAGCATCCATATCATGAGTAACTCGCTAACCATGTATCGGAAATCTAATGATGCACCACACATCCTCCAAGGTAACAGTGGCCTCACCTGTGGGAAGATGAAGAGACGATGTCTCACTATGCCATCTCTCAGAAAGCGCAGACATCATGCCAAGGTGGGTCCGCATAGGTGTTGTGTAGGCAATGTACCATAGCCCCATCTCTCGCAGTCAATCTTGCTCCCTGTTAGTTAGATCTCACAAATAACCAAATATCTCCTATGATTTGTGCTCGCGATAATAGAGCTCCCTCGCCCTGCATCAGGAAAGATCACCATGTTAAAATCATCGAGAAATTTTATCCTGAGTGTTCAAAAAACTAGTCCAGCATTGCAAAATGTGAAGGCGTCACAGTTTAAAATTTACAAATAGCGATGCTAGGGTCTCAAAATCCCAAACTGCACCGCAGCGGTGCACTTTGCTTAAACACCCTGAACCCTAATTCCAAAGAGACCACCACCGCATCAGAGTTTGAAAGTCTAGCACTCCATTTCATGAAAGCGTTGGAGTTTGAGGAATCTTTTCAAACATCAAACTCCACCATGGCAATTCATCTTGTGATGGCGGTACAGTTTGGAGGACCGAGCAATCCAGTTTGAAATTTGAGCGGCGCTATATAGCACCACTACAAATTACCTAGTTTTAAAAGCAATAAATAAGTGCGTAAAACGAAGAATGAAGCTCAGGTGAGGATCACATACTGGAGCCCCAATGCTGAGAGCTGGTTGGTACGTCCATACTCAATCAGAGATATGCAAAGGGAGTTGTCATTGTGCCATCTCGTCAGGGTATCAAGGCTTGAATCGTGAAATCTCTTAAGGTTGAATGTGTTCAAATGAATTGGAAGTGGCCCCTCGAGGCCTATTTAAGCTTGGAAATTAGGGTTTTTTGACCCCATTTGGCCATTTTGCTACGATTTTTGACCCCCGATCCCATTTTTGTCCATCTGAAGGCCGTTTTGCACCATTTTTTGGAATTTTACCTCATTTTTTGACCTCTTGGATCCTTTTTGGACCTATCGAGCACCTTGTCCTCTTTTTTCGCGAGATCACCCAAAAATTAGAATTTTCGTCTGATCTCTCGAGGGGGCAGTATATTACCATAATTTCCTTCGCCGAGGCAGTAGTGAGGCAATTTTTAAAATAAAAAAAAAAATTGGCTTTTGATCGAGATCGTTTATTCTTTGAACCAATGCAATGAGTGCACTGCTTTAAAGAGGGGCAAAATGTAGACAGAAAATGTATTGATTAACATTGCACATCTGATCCCAACCACTAACACAGTTTCATCCTAAATCATCCCTCGGTCTAACCATTTAATTAAATAGCTTTATTTGATTAAATTCGTCAATGTTCCTCCCTTAATTAAACAAATCATTTATCTAATTAAGTCATCCTTTCTTGCTAATTAAATCAATCAGTCTGATCTAATTATCCCTATTTAATTAAATAATCAATTTTATTTGATTAAATCTCTAAATTCCATCCATTAAATTAAATAAATTAAAACCTTATTTAGTTTAATCTAACTTCATCTCCTTGGTTAAATAAAACAAATATCTTTATTTAATTAATCTTTAAATCATATTCTTCTCATATTTAATTTAAATCAATCCATAAATTTAAATCAATATGTCACATCATTTTGATCTCTCATTAAATTAATTAACCTTGATTAATTTAATCTCCTCTCATGTCCCATCCTCTAGCTTTTGCAACTTGCACAAGAATATAGATTTAATTCATTTATTAAATCTCTATTTTCTCTCAAAAGGTATAATAAAGGAATATTCCTCAAATTTGAATTCAAAATCCAAGTGGACTTTGTCCTTCCAACAAGGCATTTACTCCACCTAAAAGGTCATTTTTCCTTGAGCCAAGTGGAATTCAATGCACCTTCTTTCCCTCTTACATGTCCTTTCAACAATTTCAAATTTCAAATATATGTATTTATTGACACATTCTTCAAAACTTGCACATCCTCCATCCACTCACATGTTGACAAGTGGCACCTTGCCATTTGTTGATTCTTAATCCCACATTGCTCTATTTTGGACATCTCCTCAACTTGACATTCCATAAATAGGAGGCTCCATTCCTCAATTGATCATCCACAAGTTGAGTAAACTTACTATAATCAAATTCATAGCAACCTTCATCCATCTTATTGAGTTTTATAGCTAAGTTATGCACATTTTGTCTTGGAGCATTCATCAATCTTCAACCAAGTGGATCACAAGCTTCGTCAAATCATCTTCATCACACCATTGGAGTTGGGAAAGGGCCAATTTTCACATCAAATTGGCACCAACTCCTTCAAGAGATTAAGAGTTTGCTTTGTTTTAGAATAGGATTTGATATTTTAGCTTTAAGTTTGTTGTGTTCTTCATGTTATTCCTTTTCTCTTACATTCAAATGGATTTCTTGAGGGATCTATATTCTAACTTGCATTGACCTTATTAATGTGTTGTTCATTGTGTTTTTGCAGGTGTGGGATCTAGGTTCACAAAATTATACTTCACTTTGAATCTAATAAATAATTATTATTCATTTTCTATTAGAATTACGACTAAAATCATGATTGATAGCCTGATTGAAAAACATCTATATCTTTCAAACAGTATTACATTTTTTGAATCCAAAACATGCGTCACATTCTATGCTTCGCATACTATAGGATTTTTAAAATAATGAATTTCATGAAGTTTTGACCAAATTAAGGTGGTCAAACATACGAGTTTTTATATTTTTTAAAAGTTGTAATAAAAAATTAATAATTAATTATTCACTTGGAAAAAAATTACAAAAAAATATGCATCACATCCAGACATGAGTCCTCTACTCATATCTAAAATATTATAAAAAAATATTATCATTTTATTATGGTTAGGGTGGTCAGACAGACACCTACTTCTTATTTTTTTCCTGAAATTTAAATACTACTGCATTGAAATTTCAATTTTTCACCAAATAGATTTTTTTTTTAGAAAAATAAACCTAGTAGTTTAGAAAGTACATTCAATTTTCCACATATTCTATTCTTACATATTTTTAAAATAATATATAACTTATTCAAATTTTTACGTCAAGTTGCCTAACTCTGATTTTTTTGAATTTTCATTGCCACTTAAGGGCTTTGTTTTTTCCATGATGATCCTGCACATACCCAGAAGAGGAAATTTATATGACACAACTAAAAGGATTCATTGATTTTTTCTTGGTTTATAGACAAAATATTTTATCACCTCAAAAAATCCCCTTAGGTTTAGTATGCCAATATACATTCCTTCCTTTTTTTGTCACCTTCACCTAATTTCATTGAAACCTAAAATTTATATCTTGAGGTAGGATGATGAGCTTCTTCTTGTAGTGTATTAAATTTATGACCTAGTCATCATAGAGAGTTCTTCATCTCTTACTAGCTCCATACAGTTTATAATGTAAGATGAATTATCTATGCTTGACTTAGGATTATTTAATTAATTCCTTAGGATTGGAATCACTTAGATTGATTTTGAGATAAGTCTTACTCAATATAAGGTTGCTCTTAATCTTCTCTCATAGTTTTATATGGTTACTAATAAGATCATAGTGAATTCATTTCTATTAGGAGTTAAGTTCATTGTTCCACTCCACTTGTTAATGGTATATTGCATTGACAAATTTTGGATTAGTTTTGGGAAATTCTTGGCTAGGTTGAGTGGAACTAGGGTTTTGATTAGGATGGTGAATTCTCTTGATTAGGTTAGTAGTTGTGAAATACGTATTAGAGTGAGGATGTTTGTTTCTTATCTTAGTGGGGTGGATTATTGGATGATGTGTTGATTTGGGTGATAGGGGTGGTTGATTGACAGGGTGATCCCACAATAGTGGTTTACAATTTTTGGCCAAATTGGACACTGAAATTATTATTTTTAACTAAATCTTCACATTTGGGCACCTATAGCGGCTAAACCGTGAAGAATTTGAAGATGATGCAAACTAGAGTCTCGTCACATTTTTTCTATAGATTCTAAAAATATTTTTTTCAAAATTTTTGGAATCAAATTGCACTTTTCCATCTCCCATGAAAACTTATTTTTTTCAAAAACAATATTTAAAGTGGTATAACACAACTTTTTTCCATGAAGGATAAAATTATAATTATTTTGAATTTAGATTTATAACTTTGATATCTAGTGCTTCCACTTGGTTAGACAATTTTTATTGAATATTTTTCTTTAATCAAGTTTGAAGTCAAACCAATTACAATTCACATAAGCGACCGTATAACACATAACTTTTTGTATATATTGAAATTCATTTTTATTTTTTTTGTTCGATCAAGGACTTCAATATCTGGTGCACTCATATTTTTCAATTTTTTTGATAATCTACTATTTTTCCACATGTGCAGAACAGAGACCTTCATTTTCGATGAAAAACCTATGTTTAATAAAACTAAAAAAACAAATACATAATAAAACCAAAAAATATTAAAATTATATTCATTGGATAGCTTTTTTTGAGGACTACCTGATTTTGGTTGGGTTTTTGAAGATTCATCCATTTTCGTCCTCAACCCGAGCTCTGAAGTGCCAAAATTCAGGGTTTTTTGGTGTCTTAGGAGGGATGAGGAATAAGGGGGGTTCGAGCGAACCCCTAGGGTTTCGCTCGAACCAAGGTTCATTCGAACCCCCATTCTATAAGGGGTTTTGTTGCCTTTTTTGGCCAGAAAGCATTAAAAGGGTTTGGCCAAACCTAGGTTCTAGCGAACCCCTAATGGGTTCGGTTGAACCAATAGGTTCGTACGAACCCCTAAAATCAAGTTTTTTTCCATGCATTCATTTTTTGTGATTTTTCCTTCCTCACTTCAATTGTAAACCACTATTGTGGCTTCACCCATCACCATCCTCTTTATTTTTTTTGAAGTGACACTTAGTGAGATCATGATTTATTTGAGTGGATTTTTGAGCCCAAGGGTTATCATAGCCATAAGGGGAAGGTTTAAGGTTTATTATGTTGTTGAGGTTTTCCAAATTATAACTAGTAGGGAGCTTAGCCCTTGATTCAATAAGGTGTCATAAAAATAAGTCTTTGTAGGTATACTAAATCAAATCCACCAATATTTGATTTTGTTTAGATGCAAGGGAGTGCCTATGCTCTTGTGAGTATTCACTTTGGTTATGAAGACTTGTAGCTTTTCTAACTTTATCGGAAATCCTTGGTGTGAGGTTGTGATGAAGGGCTACTCCACCCAACACTCACATATGACACAACATTTCAGATTCGTATGGAAAATGTCAAGAAGGGAAAACCAATCACTTCTATTCCTTCCATAAAATGAAATACAAACTAAAAGAATTCAAATACCATAACTACATGGGCTTATCTCATTACCAATAAATTTAAATCTATCAAAAATCTCTCAAGTCGAAGCCACAATTTGCACTAATGAAGTTGTCCTCTGTAACCACCCTTCACCTCCTTTCTTCATTACCTTCGAATGTTCTAGAAAGTGTAACCTTCCCTTTTGGGCATTCAAAAACCCCATTATCCATTTTCCTGCCCAATAAACTTATTATTTAAAATTTGAAATTTGAAACTTAGTAACACAATTTTTGAGTGCCTTAACTTTTGAATTGAGCATTCAATTGGCAAACTATTTGAAGTGTTGGAAAGTTCATGAAAAAATGATTTTCCACCAAATTCCCTTTAGGTAAATTTAGATTTTTGGCCAATTTTTGGGCTTGTTTGGAGCCTCTAGGTGCCTCAAATTTGACTTTGAATATTTTATAGAAGGGGTTTTAAAAATAAAAACCTTAATATCTTACAAACTATAAATGATATCGAGATGGTTTCTTCACTGATGAAATAATTTTATTTAATATTGGAGCTTTATGTAAGATTTCATGTCCATACATGCACAAGTTCCTACTTACTATAAATAGAAACCTACCATTTTTTCCCTTATTGAAAATTTATTCTCTTTTTATGTGTGATGTAAGATTGCTCTTACACCCTGGATGCTCCTAGATTAGGTTGGCTCAATATATGAATTATGGGCAAAAATTGGCCCAAAGGGATTGTTTTTAGTATATTCCATTTCTAATCTTGCTTGTAATCTACCAATTCTAGGGGCATATGTAGGTTTTTGCTTTGATTTGTAGGGTGTATCAATTTTGATTATAAAATTTTGAGATTGAATGTGGATTGGTTTTAATTGTTTAGGTTGATTTTTTATATTAGATTTGGATGAGGTCTATGAACTTTCATAGCTTGATGGTGGAATTGATTAAGGCCAAGGATCTTAAAGTACCTTGGTGTTTTGATTAGATTTGGCAAGTTGATGAGGATTGATTTTTATTTAATGATGGTGGCTTGATGACTAAATTTGATTATTGAGGGTTAAGGTCTAAAGACCCTTGATGATGGTTAATTTTTTAGTTTTATTTCATTTAAGGAATATGGCCTAGGCCCTTATGGTAACTTAATGATGTATGGGTTTTCTATTTGATTAGATCTAGGGAATAAGGTCTAGGATCTTAAGGTAATTTCAATGATGGGTGATTTTTTCATTTGATCGAGATTAAATGATCTAGCCCTTTTGATAATATGACTTGGGATGGTTGGCTTTTGGATTGGGAATTGATTTTGACTTTGGGGTTTTTGGATTAGGATAGATTTATGAGATCTCAAATCTTAGACGGGGCTTTAAGATTTGACACTTTTGGATTTCATGTGAAGTGTGGATTTTGAATTTATTTCAATATTTAGATTTTGTTGGATTTTCAAACTTTATCTTTTTGAGATTTTTTTTTGAATTTTTTATTTTCATTTTTTAAAGATTTTTGGAATGTTTTGGCAAGTTTCACACAAGGTGCAAATAGTGCAAGCAAAATAAATACCTAATTATTCAAGTGGAATTATTTGACTTATGAGCTCACAAATATACCTAAATGTGGTCATAAATAACATTTACCCATGATCCCAGAGTGTTAGCCAAAAAAATAGTTTTTGTTTGTTTGTGGCCCTATTAGTTTACTTTTAAAAGTACATGGTGAGTAAATTCTTGGGGCTAACCACTTCCTGCTATTGATTTTTATTGAATAAATAAGATATATAGATTTTGTTTGAGATGATGATTCTAAAGATAACAAATCCACATCTAGATAGAACTTTCACCTCCAATATTGTCCTATTTCTTGGTCAAGCAATAAGATACATGCTATTCCTCTTTCATCTATAGATATAAAGTATGGGGGCTATGAATGACACTACATAAGCCATTTGGCTTCACCACATCCCAATAGAGTTTGACATCATCTATTAGCTACCATCATTCATGAACTATTATGCCAAAGTACTATTATGATCTTTGAGAATCTAGTTCCCTACTAGCAAACCAAGCATATTGAGATCCATAAACTACATCAAAGATCTTATACAATAGATCTTCAATATTGTACCACATTGGATAAAGTTATTGACATATTTACCAAACCCTTCACATCTAGTACACATATGTTCATCTTTAAGCTCTTATGGGGTCGTTGGACTCTATCACTTATAAGGGGACCATCTAGTCCTCCTTTCTTTTTCATTCATTTCTTTTGGGGGTCCAGTCTCATGTACCTTCAATTTATTATTATCATTATTATTCATAGATACTTAAAATGGTTTATCTTGTCAAGATCCATTTCTATCTTTTTCAATCTCAATTGCACTCAAAAGAGTCTATTATATCAAAATTGCACTCAAAAAAATCTATTATATCACATTTACTTAAATATTTTTTTAGTTATTTAAGTAAACTCTTCCCTTTCATAACAGAAGTCAAATACTAAAATACATTTAATCCTCTTGTCATTATCTATTGTGTTCCTTAATAAATTTATATTACACACCTCTAGTAAATCAAACGCCCACTATCTGAATATAAAAGCCCTGTGTTAAAATTGAAAATAGGAATCTACATTTGACTATGTTTGTTTACAAAATTCTGGCGACAAAACAAAGTGAAATATACAGTAGAATCCCGCACATATCTTACAATTTACTGAAAGAGATAGATCTCCTTCGGAGATCATTAACAGACTTGTCGGCACAGCTTTTTCCCGCCCTGTAATGCAAATGCTTCCGCCCCCTTTCGCTTACCCCTCTCAGAATTCCCCCATTGCTCTTCCTCATCTACACCAGACGGAAAAAGATTTAATGTCAGAGGAGACGATCGACCCAAACTGGCTCCGAACAGAGTAACACTTTCAGACGACGAACAAGCCGGCGAATTTTCCCTCACAAGCTCCACAAATTCCAGCGATGATGTTTTCCCGGCGAAGGATTTCATCGGCAGGGGAAAAGATTTCCCGTCGATTGACGCGGATTTCATCGATAGAGACGGTTTGCAAAGATCATTGGTAGAATTATTTGGTACGCGAATCGAACCGCGGGCGACAGCTGTCTGAAGAACCGGCGGCGGCGAGTAGAACGGCTGAGTCCACTGGCGGTAGCCCGCGAAAGGACCCAGCAAGTGCGTGGGGAGAAAGAACCCACCGGGAACCGACAGTTTTGGGGGCGCAGTACACGGCCTCCGGCGGAAGCTGATGTAAAGGTACCCGGAGCCGCCGGTGGAGCGGTGGAAGCTCACGATATCCCCGGCCTGGAGGCGCTTCTCTTTGACGTAGCGGCTCCATCCCTTAGTGAGCACATAGCTCTGGCTGCTGTTCCAGTACGAGTACCTGAACCGCCATGTTTTCTCTGTGGCGTCCTCAAAGTTCAACAACACGCCTTTCCCGCCCGACCCAACGTCCAGCGGAAAGTATTTCTCCGCGTGCTGCTTTGGGATCACGAGGCGGTTGAGCTTGCCCACGTCGCTGGGCGTAACGGTCTTGTCGAACATGTGTTCCCTGGGGAGAATTTCCTTCTGAGCCCGAGCGGGACTCGGACCGCCGCCCTTGGCGGCGGAGTTAGACGAGCCGGTGGCGGAGTTGATGGCGTTCTCGGTCGACTGGTGGAGCTCGTCTTGGTAGGTGTGCTTTCTGAGCATGTCGACGATTTCGGACTTGGAATGGCGGCGGAGGAATTCGGCCTCCGGGTGGTGGTCGTCGAGAGGGGTGAAATTGGTAATGGCGTCGCGGCCGCGGAATTTGAAGGCGGCCGTGTCGTAGGCCCTCGCGGCCTCGTCTTCGCCGTTGAAGGTGCCCAGCCAGACCCGCTGGTGCTTCTCGTATATCTGTGCGCCCCAGCGGCCGTTGGGCTGCGGTACAACGCCTTTGTATTGAGATGACGGCAGCTTCCCCGGTTCCGTCCTCTGAAGGGGCTCCTCCGCTACGGTTCTCTTCCTCTTGAGGGAGTCCCCTGATACGACACTGCTGATTCCGCTCCCCATTCGCTCCAGGCACGCCGTGGGTGGGTCGCAGTGCGAGTAGGAGGAGGAGTCGTCCGTCATGCACGCGCTTCCGCCCTCTTCTGCACTTCGCTCGCCGCTACAGACCGTGGAGCTGTCGATTTCCACCACACCACAACAGCTCCCAAGGCTCAGTCCGACGTCCGGACTTGCGTTCATCATTCCCTGGAAAAAGACACAAATCCAAACGTTGAATAAACTTGAAAACAGAAAGATAATAGCAGTAATGTCGTCTTAAAATAAGAGCTTTTGGAGAAAAAGAACGTTCCGGAGCACACCAGTCTGATCTATCATCTCATCTCACAGTTTTTCTATCAATATTTTAGATTACTCCTCTCTTTTCTTTAATTCATTATCAAAAAGATTGTAGAGTATTCGGTGGTATATTAAAAGAAGGGATTCAACAAATTGATAAAAAAATTATTCATTAATCTTTTAGATCATACGCTATTATCTATCATCTCATTCTGCTCTAACGGTGAATAATAGAGTGATCCAAAAATAAATAATATCTATGCAGTTCTTTTATAAATATAATCTGAATTCTTCCGTGTTAAATCATACAAAACTATTTTTAAAACATCAAAACTCACACAATTTAATCTAGGAACACTCACGTTTATATCTAAACTATTTACAATCATGATAACTAAACTACCCATTTTATTTCTATCTGAAATTCTATTTATAACTAAAATCATAACAAATAATAGTACAATATGAACCGTGTTCACAATCCTATTATCATTTACTATGTTTCTAACAATAAATCGCAAAGCAAATCTTGAAAACAAAAAACATTCTTTCAATCTAATTGACTGAAAATTCCATAATAATTAGCGCATGTAGTTTGTGGATTCAATTTTACAAAATTTGTTTTGCATCAATGTATCAAATCATATCATCAAGAATGAAATCTGACACACTTGAATCCACAAATTACACACACTAACAATCTATAATTCATCCACACCCACCTGGGTCATACTAACTACAACCTACAATCTTTCAAATCCTCATAGAATACACCTGTTCATCCTCACCAACACAAAATTCTCCCACAGACAACTACCAACAACAACATAAACAACCCTTTACACACCTGGAACAGGAAACCCGATTTGGTCGACTCCATAACTTCTCCAGGCGTAATCGCCTCTGTTGCTCCCACCAGATATGGACGTATACTCATAAGGCTGCACCCGAATTGTTAGTGTGTATATGCAGGGAATATACACAACCGGATAAGTACAATGATTTGAAGAGACCAAAGGTTCTTTGAATACGTCGCCAGCTATAAGGAAACACCGAGACAAACACAAATATATATAAGAAATATCGAGAAATATCGAGAAATATCGTCCAGCGGTCCACTTCTTGATATTCATAGCGCACAGTTAGAGGTCAAAAAGTTGCAGCAGCAGCCAGCCAGAGTGGACCCACAAACAATAATCCATGGACGATGAGGCAAAGCTAAACTGGCTCACTAAGTGATGTACGGGACGGTGTGGATTCATTGCCAAATTAAGCACTATGTATATATACCATGACCATGGATGAATCCTCCTTTCATGGTGGGCCCAACCCGCCCAAGTTGCAGGATATGTGCGGCCTGCAACAAACAATGACTTGAAAACCATTGACAAGCTTACAGATCCCGCGGCACAGCCCTGTTTCTCAACACGCTTGACATGCCCAACTTGAAACGAGGCACTATCCACACATCACTATTTGACTCTTCCCTGCTGACCTCACAACTTCTAAAGTTGTTATCTGAATTTCTCAAGTGAACTGGATTTTTTTTTTTTTTTCTCTCTCCACCGACTCTGTTGTTTATCCTGGAATATACGCATGCTTGTTTCAGTCAAATTCTTCAGAAAGTACACTCTGGGGAGACAATATATGTTATATGTTTAACATACAACACCGTAAAAAAATATGAAAACATTGGAATGGAGTTAATGGAAGTTAATATGAAACAAGTCTCTTCTTTTTTAGATTCGTTGTACAGTATTATATGTCATATGTTTTATATATAATATGGAATTCTAATAGAGTTCATGGAAGTTAAATAGTTAATTAATTTTTCTGTTAGTATTAAACTTTTTTGGGTATATATTTATATGGACAATTAATTATAAACATTTTAATATTAAAGTAGATATGAGTAGAAATGTAGAAAATAAATATATAAGAAATAGAATAATGATTGACAATTGACAAAGGAAAATATCTTAATTAATGTAGACATCTAACATGCATTTTTATCATCATCACATTAGATTTATCATGTATATATTTTCTAACATTAATTAAATAAATTCTATTTATTTGGTTAATCAATTAAATTTATCTTGTTTATATTTTGTAACATTAATTAAATAAATTCTATTTGTTTGGTTAATCAATTAGATTTATCTTGTATATATTTTCTAATATTAATTAAATAAATTATATTTGTTTAGTTAATCAATTAGATTGTTCTTCTAATATTAATTAAATAAATCTTGATTATTTAATTAGTAAGTCTAACATGGATAGAAACATTAGAATGGAGTTCATGAAAGTCAATATGCAACAAGTCTTATTTTAATAGATTTGATGTACAACTAGGTAGTTAATTGTTGTTAGTATTTGATCTTTGTTTTGGTGTACATTTATATGGGTAGTTAATTATAAATGTTTTAATATTAAAGTAGATATAGGTAGAAATGTAGAAAATAAATATGTAAGAAATAGAATAATGATTGACAATTGACAAAGGAAAATATCTTAGTCAATGTAGACATCTAACATGCATTTTTATCATCACCACATTAGATTTATCTTGTATACATTTTATAACATTAATTAAATAAATTCTATTTGTTTGATTAATCAATTAGATTGGTCTTCTAATATTAATTAAATAAATTTTGATTTATTTAATTATTAAGTCTAACATGGATAGAAACATTAGAATGGAGTTTATGGAAGTTAATACACAACAAGTCTCTTATTTTAATAGATTTGATGTACAATTAGGTAGCTAATTGTTGTTAACTATTTAATCTTTGTTTTGGTGTAAATTTATATGAGTAGTTAATTATAAAAGTTTTAATATTAATGTAGAAATAGGTAGAAATGTAGAAAATAAATATACAAGAAATAGAATAATGATTGATAATTGAAAAAGGAAAGTATCTTAGTCAATGTAGGTACCTAACATGCATTTTTATCATCATCACATTAGATTTATCTTCTATATATATTTGTAATATTACTTAAATAAATTGTATTTGTTTAGTTAATCAATTAGATTGTTCTTCTAATATTAATTAAATAAATCTTAATTATTTAATTAATAAGTCTAGCGGAGATAGAAAAATTAGAATGGAGTTCATGGAAGTTAATATGTAACTAGTCTATTATTTTTATACATTTGTTGTAAAGTTAATTAATTGTTGTTAGTATTAAACTTTTTTTGGGTGTACATTTATATGGATGGTTTAATTATAAACGTTTTGATATTAAAGTAGATATAGGTAGAAATGTAGAAAACAAATGGCTTCTGGAAAATTCACCACCAACAATTCATGTCATAGATAATTCATCCCATTAACATTTTTTAATATATATTTCCAAGACCTTAATATTTTTTCCATTAACATTTTTTAATATATATTTCCAAGACCTTGAGATTTTTTTTGCAAAAGAATAATTTTCATTGCATTAATAATAGAGATGACTAATATTGTTGTATAATTGGTTTACTAGAATAAAATAAAATAAAATATATTGAAAAATATTTTCATTTTTATTATCATAAATCAAAATTTCTAATTGTATATTTGATGAGTTGTCCACGGTGATGAATTGTTGGTGGTAAATTTTCCATGAGATGAATTCGTTATGGAAATGAATTTTTGGGTGGTGAATTGTTGCTAGTGAATTTTTTGGCAATGAATTGTTGGCCGTGAATTTTCCTAGAGCCAAAAAAATATATAAGAAATAGAATAATGATTAGTAATTAACAAAGGAAAGTATCTTAGTCAATGCAGAAACCTAACATGCATTTTTATCATCATCACATTAGATTTATCTTGTATATTTTTCTAACATTAATTAAATAAATTATATTTGTTTAGTTAATCAATTACATTGGTCTTCTAATATTAAATTAATAAATCTCTATTATTTAATTAAAAATTCTAACATGGATAGAAACATTAGAATGGAGTTCATGGAAGTTAGTATGCAACAAGTCTCTTCTTTTAACATATTTGATATACAATAGGTAATTAATTTTTGTTAGTATTTAATCTTTATTTTGGTGTAAATTTGTGTGGGTAGTTAATTTTAAAAGTTTTAATATTAGAATAGACATATATAGGAATGTAGAAAATAAATGTATAAGAATTGGAATAATGATTGGTAATTGACAAAGGAAAGTATCTTAGTCAATGTAGAAACCTAACATGTATTTTTGTCATCATTACATTAGATTTATCAAGTGTATATATGTTTGTAACATTAATTAAATAGATTATATTTATTTAGCAAATCAATTATATTGTTCTTCTAATATTAATTAAATAAATCTCAATTATTTAATTAAAAATTCTAACATGGATAGAAACATTAGAATGGAGTTCGTGGAAGTTGATCTATAACAAGTCTCCTATTTTTATAGATTTGATGTAAAATTAGGTAATAATTGTTATTATTATTTAATCTTCCATTTGGTGTAAATTTATATAGGTAGTTAATTATAAATTAGTTTTAATATTAAAGTGAATATAGATAAAAATATACAAAATAAATATATAAGAATTAGAATAGTGATTGGTAATTGAGAGGAAAAGTATCTAAGTTAATATAGACACCTAACATGTATTTTTAGCATTGGCACACTATATTTATCTTGTATCTATGTTTGTAATATCAGTTAAATAAATTATATTTGTTTAGTTAATCAATTATATTATTATTTTAATATTAATTAATAAGTCTAATCATTTTTTAGAGATTAATTATATAAATTAAGCTTATTTATATAACTAATTATCTAACTTATTTGACCCCTTTTCTAAAATTCTAGCTTTAATTGAATAAATCACACTTATTTTTAATTAAATTAATCATTCCCCCATAAATTAAATAAATACATAATATTTATTTAATTCATCCAAAAGTCTCATCATTAGTTAAATAAATAAATTAGGTTTGCTCAACTAACTAATTATTTGCAAATTCCCCCACCATTTTGTTTAAAATAAAAAAATTCAACCTTGCATAAGGATCCAAAAGGTATATTTTCAATCCCCACCTTCTATCAAAAACAAGAAAATATCCACCCTCCATCTCTTTCCAATCTTTTCCCTAATCATGTGCACATATCACGAGATGTCACTTGTAGAATTCTTATTATCTCTTGCAAATAGATCAAAAGCTCCCATTCATTACACACTTGATCATATCCCTATCCATCCATCATCCTCATCCTAAATCTAGAAATAGCTCATTCTCCAAGCTATTAACAAGAATTAGTATTATATGGAAAGTAAGGTCATGTTGTTGGAATAAGTGCCTACATCAACTCTCAACAACATCAGTCACCTTGATCCTATCCCAAAGAAATCAATGTTTGTGTTGATGATAATATTGTTTCCCTTTCACCATTTATATGCATTCCTTAGTTAAATCAAAGGTTTTGTAAGCTTACAATTTTGTTAGTTTATATTTCCTTAGTTCATTTTTGTTCTAAATCTTAGCATTCACATTTTTCATGCCTAGTGGGACCATGACCTTGTCTAATTTTCATGTTTATAATCTTATTTTAAGTGTTTTTTGTAGGTTTTTCTTATGCATTTGATTTTTTGGTACAAGCGTTCTATCAAACAACATGCTCACTTTTTTCTTGACATATCTACATGAACTTTTAGCCCTCTTGCAAGTTTTCATGAATTCAACAAGATGACCTCCAAAGCATAATATGAACCTATCCTGAAGATAGATAGGGCAAAATAAAAATTTAATGCATCTTCCAATGTGATCCAAAACAATTCACACATGGGCACACATCAATCCAAATTGGCATCAAGGAAATGTGTAGAAACATGAAACCCATAACCAGTTGGCCCAAAAACATACTTATGATTAAATTGACTCAATGTAGTTCTAACCAAGATATGTCAAGAGCCAAAAACATCTTAACATAGTTAGTGTAGAACCCAAGCACACAATGCAAGAAAAAGAACAAGCCCTATCAGTCAGATATCAAAAAATAACCTAGACATCCAACACAAGTCATAATGCGGAACCAAGGTAGCCAAACAACAACATGCAGATCACATAAGGATGCTCCATTAATATCCAGCAATGTTTGGATAGAAAATTATTCATACTATCATGCCACTAGAAAACATCACAAACCAAGTAGGAACATAATACTTCATCCTAGAAATACAAAATGCTCAATCATGAGATATAACATTAACAAATCAACTTGCGAACCACTTCAACACATGAAGTTGGAACTAAGATACTACATGAATGTTAAGAACACATTCAACAAGTCTTAGGAGCATATACACCAATGTGGAGAAATGTAGAGCATTTTTTGGACCAATCTAGACAACTAATAACACCACCAACCTTCTGCAATTCATAGAAACCTCCTCAACAACACTAGTGACCTGAAAAGATAGGAGTGAAACATCCACAAAACATAAAATCTGAATCCCAAACCATAAGACCATATCTTCAACAGTGGAGGAATGTGGAGCATTCTCCTAAATAGACTTCAAAGAAACTTCTTGCACCAGAAACACTTAAGCAACTTGCAAAGTCTAGAAATTTCTTTCAGCAACACATGCTTCATTAGGAACATCAAGAGAGAGCATAAGACACACTGTAGACCTTCAGCAACATCTCTCCATAATCAGAAACACTTCTAATCCCCATCTTAATATATCATTATGAAACCAACTCTTATGACAAAAATCATACTCAATACTTTGATTATCATCAGACAAGGCATGACATCCAACCATGAACTTTAATAACGACACCATACATCAATGTTGGCCTAAACTGAATGTTGTCAACAATGACAATCAATTCCAACAATCTTCCTCACTTATCAACTACAGGAAACAATGACAACCACAAACAATTCATCAAGTGTTTCCATCAACCATTGACAACAAGCTCATTAACCACTACCAAACATATAAAAATTAACTCCATTAAAAGTGTTGACATCAACAATTGTCATCAATCTCACAAAGATATGACAAACAACAATAAGTGTTGACATTAATGAAAACCACTACCAACCATCTTACATAATTCTCCTCAAGTATTGACATTAATGACAACAACTACCAAAAATCTCCCCCTTTGGCATGGACGACAACCCACGTCTGCTCACTCTCCCCCTTTGACATCAAGGACAAAGGGAAACACACACCTGCATGTAGAAGGGAACATCATATTATCTGATTTCAGGATAAAGGAGCAAAGAAATAGCCACACAAACTACCCCTTTGAACAACAACATTCTTCTTCATACATGCATAATATATGCACATCTGTACCAAACTCCCCCTTGCTACTAGCTCCGCCTAAGAGGTAGCACACATCAATCTAGGAGAAAGGTATGACATGAATATATCCCCCTTGAAAGATGAACCATCTATCCATCTAATTATAATGAGGGGCAATGACCCCTAGCTTCTGTCGAAGATACTCAAAAGTATTCTTTGAAAGTGCCTTTGTGAAGATATTTACAATCTGGTCCGTGGTAGGTACATACTCCATTTTGACTTCATGCTCTGCAACTTTCTCTCTCAAAAAGTGATACTAGATAGAGATATGTTTAGACTTCCTTGAATGCATTACCATATTCTTGGAAATATTAATTACACTTGTATTATCACACAATATAAGAATATGTTCATCATAAACCACCTTCACATCATTTAAAGGTCCACTTCAGCCAAAGCACCTGAGTGTAGCAAGATGTTGCAACAATATATTCATCCTCTATTGTGGATAAGGACATGGAGTCCTAATTTTCACTAAACCAAGAGACAAAGTTGTCTCCCAAAAATAATGCACTTTCACTTGTACCTCTCCATTCATCCACACAACCTACCCAAACAACATCAGTATAGGCACTAAGAGAAAAATTATTGTTCATTTTATACTATAGGTCATAATTCGTAGTTCCCTTCAAATATTTGAATATTCTTTTCACAACTTGTTCATGAGATTGCTTATGATTGGCTTGAAAATTGGAAACCAAACATCAATCTTGAAACACACTGAGACATGTAGAATGTCCACACAGGCTCATATAGTTGAACTTGTATATAGACCAACTGGCACATGTACCCAAACATTTGTTTTGAAGATTAGATAGGTATCTAGAACTATCTATAGCACACTACCATTTGAAACAATACTTGCAGACCCCCAAAACATCTAATACAATAAACTAGCATGTATTTAACAAATCTGAACATGTCCACAAGACTTGTATGGAAAAATCATCGAAGCCTTCATCATCACTTTATTCTACCAGAGCATAGGATAAATCTCTATTACTTAAATATTTTACTTTAGAAGGTGTAAAGGCTTTGAACATTTGGATATAACACCTTCACATATTGACCAACTTATCATCTAAATTGCAAGACTAAATCTTGCTCAATGGAGGGATGTAGACTAAAACACCACGACTCTGCCAAAGAGTATGCATTGTGAATGCCTTGGAAAACTTCTAAAAATTGTCTTTCCAAACCTTATATTTATGTGTGATACACCAACTTGGAATGATGAGCTAATAAAAAAATATGTACCAACCAAGCTACACACCTTCTTTCATCAAAACCTTCAACAAAGGTTCATCCTTGCACCACAAATCTGCACACCATCTATTCTGATCCAATTCTTCTTTCATATTGAAGTCTTCAACATTTGGTCAAGCATCGGGGGGCTAAAATTTTTTCAAATAAAATCTCCCCCTGAGATAATGATCTATCTCAATTTGTCTTAGAATCTTGTGTAGAGTGCACAAGTGAAGAATCACCCTTATTGTCATTTCCTTGCATTTTTTCTTCCTTCCAGACCTTTTCATTTCCCTTCCTTTGTTGATTAAGGTTTTCATCCCCCTTTTGAATTGGTGGCTTTATAAAACCACTTCTTCAACAATTTTCTTTATGTCCCATCTTATTGCATTTGTAGCACACAATGTTGTGATCTAGAAAAAAAATGTTCCTCTTCATTTTAGATTTGCACTCAATAGCTTTATGACCAAATTTGTTGCAAGCATAGCAATATCCATTAAATCAAATAGCATTTTTTCTTTGAAGCACAAAGGATATTCTACCCATGTTATCATTCCTTCTTTGTCTAATTCTACAATCAACATCCTTATGCCCAAATTTATTGCAAGAATAACACTGAACATGAAATGATTGAGAGTTCATAGCATTGTACCTTGGAGGCCTAAATGAATTCTAACTCATCTTGATTTTACACTCAACTACCTTATGACTAAACTTATTGCAAGCATACCAATTACCATTGAACTTGATGGGAGCATATTTCTTGGGGAAAGGATTTCTGAAGTTCCTTTTCTTGTTCCAGATAGGAATGAATCCTCCTTCTTTCTTGCTATTTGGATTTTTCTTTGCATCTCTAGAGAATGTATCCTTAGTTTTTTTAGTGTAGGCTTTCTCCTCCCTTGTTTCAGGTATTCCTTCTTTGAAGTTATCATACAAGTTTGAAGATGCATTGTTCATATGAATTTTCCCTTTTTCAAAACCAAGTCCAGATTTCTCTTTAGATGGATTTTGAGAGTTAATCAACTCATCAAGAATTACATAATATCCTATCAATTCTAGTCCCTTGTTAATTTTCTCTTTCTCTTTTTCAAGTTCTTTTCTAAAAGATACAATCTATTCCTCAATGTTTAAAAATTCAATAATTTTATCATTGGTATTTAAGGAATCCTTAATCCTCTTGCCTTCTTCAACTTTGACTTTTAAAATTGAGATCACATCTTCAACTTCTTTGATTTTAGTCTTGCATCCATTTCCTCCTCCTATTTGAGCTTTCATTTTTCCAATCTCTTATTTTGATTCTTTGGCTTTTGCCTTTAATTTGTCAATTGTCTCTTTTGATTTTTCCAACATGCACTCATATTTGACATTTTGCAATCTTGCTTCATCCAAATCTTTAAGACAAGACCAAAGTTCTTCAAAATCAACTTCACAATTATCTGGATTGAAGTCTCAACCTTCAATTTCCATTGACTCTAGATCCAATTCATAAGAAAACATATCTTCATCACACAAAGAGCCAAACTTCTTAAAATTCTCAACATCACACTATTTTTCACTAGATTCCAAAGCCATAAAAAGGGTTCCATTATCTGAATCAAATGTTATCCTCATATTTTGAGGAACAATTGCTTTCCACGAAATAGAAACTCTTTCTAATTTTATCATTGTTGTTACTATTTTTAGATTCTTCATAAGGACATTTACATGCTAAATGAACAATTCTTCTACAATTAAAACACTTGAAAGGTAACTTACCTTTGTATTTGTTGGTGCCTTTCTTCAATCTTCTCACAAAGTTTGCTTCAACATCATCAAATTCATCATCCTAAGGAGCTACTTAATCTTCTATATTTTTACTATTTTTGAATGTTTCTTCCTTCTTTGAAACATCTTTGTCAAATTATCTCATTTCAAAAGTTGTGATGACACAAAAAATTTCATCTACAAAGTACTTATCCAAATCCTTGGATTCTTCAATAGAAAACACCTTATGATTATAATCTTTAGGAAGTATTTCTTAGAACCTTCTTCACAATCTCATCTTCTTTTACTACGCCACCAAGTTCAAAGATTCTATAGACAACTTCTTATACCTAGAGCATATAACTTCCAATGTCTTCATCTTTTGTCATCTTTAGAGTCTCAAATTTTCTCTTGAAAATCTGCATCTTGGCTTGCTTCACTTTTGTATCCCCTTTATAGATGTTGATATTTTCCAAAACATCTTTAGTAGAACTAAAATTCATCATTTTCAAAAGCTCTAAATCAGCCAATCCACACAAGAGAGAATTCTTAGCTTTTGCATTGCATTCATATAATTTGATTTCATCTGGATCTATTAGGAGAGTAACATGGGCGACATATCCATCCTTGATTGATTACCACACACCAAACCCTAGATATTTTAGCTGGCCTTCCATTCTCAATTTTCAAAATACATAATTAGTCCCATCAAATCTAGGACCCTTGTACGAACCATCACATGCCATCCTAGATCTTTGCCTCAAGTTGTTAATATTTTTTTTGAGGAACCTGGCTTTGATACCAATTGTTGAACACACTCAGAGACTAAGAGGGGGGGTGAATCAGTCTCATAAAAAACTTAATCCC
Source organism: Sequoia sempervirens (assembly GCA_007258455.2). Classification (NCBI taxonomy): domain Eukaryota; kingdom Viridiplantae; phylum Streptophyta; class Pinopsida; order Cupressales; family Cupressaceae; genus Sequoia; species Sequoia sempervirens. Next base: position 9,198 of record VDFB02274452.1, on the reverse strand, counting down.
TTTTGAAACTCAAATCCTCAAATAGTGGGTGGTGGTGCCATCTCTGTCAGGTGGAGTCAGGCTCAGGAGATATCAGGCCAATCTAGCAGATTCTAAAAGTATTTTTCAATTTTTTTTGGAATCAAATTGCACTCTTTTCCATCTCCCACGAAAGTGATTTTTTTAAAGAAAACAACATTTTTAAAAAGTGGCCTTTTTACCCATTGTAACACATAACTTTTTTTTTCCATGAAGGATAAAATTCTAATTCTTTCAAATTTAGTTTGTAACTCTGATATCTAGTGCTTCCCACTTGGTTAGATAGTTTTTTTATAAAAGTATTTTTTCCTTAATCAAGTTTAAGTCAAACAAATTACAAATTTGAGACAGTGACCCATTATCTTATTAACTTTTTTTGTATATGTCAAAATTTAATTTAATTTTTTGTTGGATCAAGGACTTCAATATCTGATGCACTCCTTGTTTTTCAAATTTTTTTTTGATAATATTCTATTTTTCCACATGTAGAAGAACAAAGAAATTCATTTTGATGAAAAAACCTATGTTTAATAAAACTTAAAAAACAAATACATAACAAAACCAAAACATATTAAAATTATATTCATTGGATAGCTTGTTATGAGGAATACCATAATCATTTCAAATAAATTTTAAATGAATTAATTTGATCCCCCAAAAGCTAAATCAAAAGTTATTTTTTATCAGCATTTTGATAGGTGTATAGGAGACGCATTTATAGGTATGGTTTAAAACTAGCGAGGTTCTATCCAAGGGGGTTTGATCTAAGGTGATTTGATCAAACCCTCTTCAATTGAAATCCTTAAAAAGGAACTTTTTAAGGCTTAAATCATTATATTTTCTAAAAATATGTGATTTCAGCTAAAATCTGTTCCTCTCAGCAATTGTAAACCACTATTATGACAGCACCCACTAATAGAGAGGGATATAATAGTTTGAATCTTAAGCAACTTCAACAATCCTTAGAAAAGAAAGATATAACAATTCTACTTTTAACCAGATCAACAACAAAGAAAGATGAAGAAAAGAACACACATGCACAAGAGAACACTAGATTTATGTGGAAAAAATAATGAGGGAAAAACCATGGTGAGAGTTATCTCATAATATAAAGGCTCACTACCGAAAAGGATTTGCAGACCAAGGCGCAAAACCTTAGCACAAGATACAAAGGACTTGTTGAACTGAAGCTAACAAAAATTTAGGGGCAAGATATAAGGACCTGATGAGATTCACTATCTCGAAGTAGGATACAAAGATTTAGAGAATTATTACAATGTTTTCCAACATAACACTTTGCTTACTAAGGCATTATAGCACATTTGATTCTATCTTTCACACATCCACACTTATTTTGTGAGATTTTTAAATATAATCCACACTTTCTTGTTCACACACTTGTACACTTCTCCACATTGTTGCGTCTGAAATGATCTTACATTTATAACCATCACAACACTTCAAAACTTCAATTAGGTTGACCACGAAGAAGATAAAAAATGAATTCAACAAGTTGGCCAATAAATCATGTTGTAGTCATATCTTAAAGATAGAGAAGACCAAAAGAAAACTTAATACATCTTCCAATGTGATCCAAAATAATTCACATGCTGGAACACATCAATCTAAGTCGACATCAAGGAAATGTGTAGATGAAACGTGAAGCCCATAACCAATCAGCCCAAAAACATACTTCTTATTGAATTGAATCAATGTGGTTCTAACCAAGATAAGTCAAGACCTAAAAAATATTAACACATCTTCAATTGTTGGCGTAGACCACCAAGCACACAATGCAAGAAAAAGAACAAGCCTTGTTGGGTAGATATCCATAAATAACTCAGATATCCAAAACAAGACACAATGCAACACCAAGGCAGCCAATCAACAACATGCAGATCACATGGGGATATTCCCTGAACATCCAACAACATTTTTAGAAACTTCTTAATACTTCCATGCCACTAGCAACCACCTCAAACCAAGAAAAAACATAATACTTCATCCTTGAAACACTAAATGCTCAATCCTTAGTTATAACATTAACAAATCAACTTGCAGAACACTTTAGTGCATGAAATTGGAACTGCGATACTGCACAAAGGTTGAGAACACATTCACCAAGCTGCAGGAGCAGAGACATCAATAAAAAGAGATGTAGAGAAATGTGAAGTATTTTTTGGACTAGTCCAGACAACCAACAACATTGCTAACCTTTTGCAATTCATAGAAATATCCTCAATAATGCTGGTGACCTGAAAAGATAGGAGTGCACAACATCCATGGAACACATAATTTGAACCCCAAAATGCAAGACCATATCTTCAATAGTGGAGGAATTCAGAGCATTCTCCTAAATAGACTTCAAAGCAACTTTGTGCACTAGAAACACTTAAGTAACTTATGGAGTCCATAACTTTCTTTCAACAACACATGCTTCATCAGGAACATCAGGAGAGGGAATAAGACATACTGTAGACCTTCAACAACATCTCTCCACAATCAACAACACTTCTAATCCTCATCTTAATATATCATTATGCAACCAACTCTGTTGATAGAAATCATACTCAAATTCTTTGATTATCATCAAACAAGGCATGACATCCAACCATGAAATTCAACAATAGCACCATACATCAATGTTGGCCCAAACTAAATGTCATCAGCAATAACAATTAATTCCGACAATCTTCCTCATTTCTCAAGTGCAAGCAATAATGACAACCACAAATAATTCATTAAGTGTTGTCATCAGCCACTGACAACAAGCTCATCAACCACTTCCAAACATATAACAATCTTAGTGATCAAGTGTTGACATCAACAACTATCATCAATCTCACAAACATATGGAAAACAATAATCAGTGTTGACATCAATGATAACCACTGACATCCATCTTACACAATTCTCCTCAAGTGTTGACATCAATAACAACAATTGCCAACACAACAATGAAGGAGGAAATTGAATAAGATCATTGTGGTTCAATTTTATCAGATGCTTTTGTTATACTCTCAAATCTGCACCCCTGCTAAGTTGTAAAACTTAGCAATTTGGAGCAACATGGGAACACTCCTAAGCTATGGGTCACCTAAACTTGGAGTGGACCTCCAGATAAGGCTGGATCCTAAATGGTAATCACCTAAACTATTTCTTGTTGGGAAAAGGGGAGAAAAAAACATAAAAAGAAAACTAAACCCTAATGGTGATGCACCAAAATGATCCCAAGCATAATACTGCTACTTTTACACACAAGAATGATCAACAACTTAAATAGTGGCTTACACAACTCAAATCCTCATATGTCTTTGCATCAATGCTTCATAACTAGGCTAAAAATGTCAAGGAAAACATCTAGAAGGAAGTAAAAAAATAGCTTCACAACTTAGACTCTCTCCTAAACAAGCTCAACATAGGTTATGACCTGCAATAGTCCATATTAACTAAATAAAGGAAAAGAAAATAGGACAAAATCAAAGGGAAAATAGTTCCACCGTAAGATTTCATTTGAAACCATTTTAAATGCTTTCACAATAAAACAACAAATGAGAAGGTAAAATAGATTGAATTATTGAACAAAAGGTGTTACAACTCCTATACATGCTTGTAAATGAGTCCCAATGCTATCTCATATTGAAAGAGCTCCAAAAATAAGCTACAATGCATGCTGGAAAAAGAAAAAATTAACTCCAAAACTTATGTCTGAATTTACTTATGCATTTTTGAAAAAACTTCCCCACACATGTCTTTCTAGAAACTTATGGTCAGATGCAGCAGAAAGGCCAAAAAAGAAGCTTCCAAAACTCCTCCAAAATGCCTCCAAAGTGAATAAAAGTCAAGCTATGACCCAACCATACCAAAATCATGACAAAACTGCCTCCAAATGGTTTCATTCTCTCTAAAACTTAGTCAAAGACAACCCACACCTTCCACATGTTGGTCAATCATCTCCAAATTCTCCACATGCCTCCAAACTGTTTGACTCACACTCTTGGTGTGTTTGTAAAAGCATAAAGACCTTTTGCATTTAAAATAACACTTTGACTAAGTGATTTATAATAACATCACTTAATCAAAATGTTTTACATTTCAAAATAAATGCAAAATAACAAGGCCCTACTATTCTTTGAAACTCAATGTACCAAACACACACTTCATTATTTTTCATTATGAATAACATCAAATAAAGTGATTTATACATACATCACTTAAATAATGTTTTACAATTTTCAAAACAAATGCAAAATAACAATAATTGTCTCGACCTATGTCTTGAAGACAATGCAAAAAGATAAGTGATCAAAGGGGGAAAACCCTAATCACTTAACACATACACTATGAGGGGAAATAATAACATTGCAAAGTTTTTAAAAGATAGGAAAACAATTCCTAAGTGTGGTGGCATAAACCTAGGGTAAGAAAACCTAAAACAAAACTTGGCCAAAGCCTACTTGACATTTCATTTTTGCATAGCAACTTTCTAGATACCTGAGGGCACTGCAATAGGGTTTCACCTGGAAGCTGCATCTGGAGATTTCATGGAGTTTTCTAGGTAACGAGATTGTTGGAGCCACATATGGTAAGCATTTTATTTGCAGAAAATATACCTTGTTCTTTCATTGTTTGCAAATAAATGCCATTTTTTAAACTCCATTTTTGGGAAAAATAATGAGAATGTTTGATTCTTTCCTGCATTGCCATGTTTTTCCATGTAAATACTCATAGATTACATTATTGTGCATTTTACTTGGCATTTCTGTAGAAAAATTTCTCACTTTGAGCCTATCCTTACAAAAAAAAATGATATCATCAGCATTTACTCTCCTTTCTGTAGAAGAAATTTGTTCATTTCGAGCCCTTATTTTTTAAAACTTATGTGTATTTCATGAAATTTCTATATTTTTCTATGCCAATAATCACCTCTACTATAATACGACCATGCAAGATTATAATATGAATGATATTTCATGAGAGGGTGATCAATTAAAACAAGATCTATCTCAGCCAACTGTGCCACAAGAAAATGTTGCCCAATGAAGAAAAAATGGTTTGCAAAAAGATTCAATGCTATTGCATAGTACAGGTGTAATTTGAAGACTCTATGCATCTTTTCCATTCCTTCATGAACACTACATTTCCTCTTGAAAACCCTTGTAGCCTTTTGTCTGAAAGACCCTCCATGACCGCCATGGTCATAGCCTATCACATCTGTTGTATCTTCTCCATCACTCTTGAAAATGTAAAGTGTATTACTATCATGCTATAAGATCTTCCTACCATTGAGCTACAAAAGTCTTATGAACACTGTGAACTCCATAATTCCATGTATAAAATTCCTTATTAGCCTTAATAGGAATGAATTGTCTCATATCGATATGATTGTGGCCTCATTATAATAGTCATGTATAGCTTCCAAGACATGAATGTTACTATCACTTTACCTTGTAATATCATGCAATGAGTAGAGTCTTATTATCATTGTGATTGTAACAATCATATTTTTGTCTTCTATTCATTGTCATTGCTCTTTGGAATAACACTATCATATTGTCTTACCACTGGAACCTGCATGATACTATGACTATACATACTCTTGTTGTGAGTGATATCAAATGACTGTCAATTTGTATCCCCCATTGACTATGTCCATCCTGTTTTGTCATTTTGGGGCTTGAGATTCTTGAACTTAATACACAGCTCCAACCACTACTACTGCAATATGTACTCATGCTATTTAGGAATATGGCTATATTTAATTTATGCTTGGCATTTTTGTGGCTTGTATTCATGCCACTTACAGGCACTATGAGGATTCCATCACTATGAGTTGTGATCACTCCATACTCTAGAAATTTTCATAAAACATAACCTCCTACTATGATTATTATCCCTTTCACAAACACTCTTAGCAATGACTACTCCAAGATGATATTTTGACTATTGTTAGTCTCTTCTCATTATAGATTGCCATCTTGACAATTCCCATGACTGTCCCTGCAATGTGTTGCATTGTGATTACTCATTACATGACATTGTCCATTGTTTGTGTGTTGATTATGTTTTGTGACTATCATCAACTTCATGGAACAGGCTTTGTTATCCTTGATCTAGAATTTATCCATGATACATGGCACCTATGTTTCTTGTGAATTTATGAGCATGTATCACCAATGCCAAACTCACTGTCTCCTTCAAAACACATTGATATTGGGACCAAAACTCAAAAATGTTGCATCCTATACAACCTATCATCTCAGCCAAGAGATCATAACCATGTTACATCTTACACAAACATAAAGCAACATAAAATATATAACAATATCTGGAAAAAGGAAATCATATTGCATTTGCTCAAACAACTTAAGGCAACTTCAAACCTCCCATCATGATTACATGATTGCCTTGTTCATATAGCATCTTGTAAAGAGGACAGGAAATCCAAATGTGACCTCCCTCTATTGATGAATGCATATTGTATAGGGAACTATCCTTCATTCTTAGAGAAACTTATCACTACATTAAATTGTGGATGCTCTATTTTTCCATGACACTGATATTTATATATTCTTTTGTTGTCTTGAATGCTTTCTTACCTCAAACAATTATTTTCACTGCTCCACTACATCTATGTTAGCTCCTGATAGCTCCTGGCAAGCTAAGCTAACTCATTGACTTGCATTGTTTTGAGTTTCTTCCCCATTTCCAATTATGTTTTGAGTTAGTTGTATTAGCCATGCCTTGTGCCTCTAGGTTATGTCCTCTATGATCCATCAATAAAACTCCATATCTAGAATCAAATAAAGCTCCACTTGTCATCTGTGTTTTAGTCTTCATATCTCTTCTTGTCAAAGGCAACAATTTTACACCATTTGATTTATGTTCTGTGTCTGATTTATTGGGTTCCATGTGCCAATCCTATTATGTATTTTTACTATTATCACAGAAATCATCTATTTCTTGGGAAGAGAAAAATTGTCGTCCTCCTTGAATGATTGTTGTCCTTTCTCTCATTTACTTCTTTACTAACCCTTGAAAATGATGACAATGAATACACAATGCATATCACTGTTTAACTTGAATTTGGATCCACTTAAAAAGATTGAAAGACATATCCAGTAGAGATATATTTCCAAGAAGATATGACTGCCCCCAGATGACAACATGATGGAAGCCTATTGTTCGATTCATTGTGAAAAGATGAAGATTAATCTTTCTTGATAATTCACATAGTTTTTGTTGCATCTTTTGAATCTGATAATGAAATTTGATCAAATGGTATGATTTCCATATTGATTTAATGCATCAAGAATAGGTTTATCATTAATTTGATCAAGTTGCTCAATTTGCTTACATTCCTACCCCTCTTAAAACACAAGAGGGAAGCATGTTGGGCTCAACCCTCATGGGAGCCACATTTTACTCTACATGTTGTAACCAAATGAAACAAAATAGTAACAAAGACCTGACCTATACCTCCACAATGAGAAAACATGTTAGATAAACAGAGCATATGATAGTTGTGTTTGATAACTCTCTTGTTTTCTTGGACATCTATGATATGCTAGCTATTTTAATGTTTATAAGGACCAAATTTTACGTTTATGGATGTTTTCCTATGTACTGATTGGTGATCCTTCATTTCTCTAACCCACTCTCTTCTCACAAGTGCAGGAAACCTTGGAGTAGCAGGGAGCAAGCAACAACTGGAGGCTAGATGGGCAGGAGGACTGAAGCTAATACAAGGAAACTCAACCGGGATTTGTCATTCAAGAAATGACATGTCCCCTTTCTTTACATATGCATTTTCTTTTATCTGTAAATGTATATTTTTTTCTTTATATGCATTAAAATAGTCAATCCCTCAACTTGTGAGGGACACTATACACTTATGATTATTAAAAAAGACTACCTTTTGCAAAAAAAAAAATCTCTCTCTTCTCTATTGTATGCATTTGCAAAAATGTAATAATGTAATCTTTTGATAATTTCTTTTATGCACATGGATGAAACTTAGCATAAACTAATATGTACCTTTCAGCTTCACTCTATAAAAACATAACATCCCTACCTAATTTAGTTGGGAGAAAAATTAGGTAACATTTTTGGCGACATCTATATGTTTGCCTGCTAAACATTTGACCAGTTGCCTGAAGCTTATCTATTGGGCACAAAGTTAATAGGAAACTTAAACAAGACTTGAAAACAACGTATGGCACCTTGGAAACTTATTGCAACACATCAAAACACTCAAAGAAAACTAACTAACTGTGCAAAATAGTACTTAGAGGAAAGAAAAATTGAACTGAAACCTATTCTAACCTACTCTAACTAGCAAAGAAGTTGGTCAAACAAACCCATTAATAGGTTGATTGAAATAGTTACCCCTCATTATTAGTAAATGCAATGTTTCAAATGGTTATAGAAAACCAAGAGAAGATGAAGGATAGATACAAACCCAGTAAAAATTTGTAAAACCTCTTGAAGAATATAGGTAAACTTACTTATCCTTGTTGTACATGCACACTGCTATTTTGAAATGGACAAGTGAGCTACGTCCATTCATCTCTTTCTGAAACTTCATGTTTAGATTCATCTTGTAATGGGATCTCATGCTTGGGTGCAACCATGAATGATATTATGATGTCGGCTTCAATTCTAGAAAGGTGCCTAAATGGACATCCCCTGGAGATGAAAAACTTAGAACTCTTCATGCTAGTTTCATGCTTATGAGCCACTTCTTCAACCACACCTTGCTGGTTAGAATGAGTTAGCTCATGTGATTCAAATGAAAGCATGGTTGCTTGTTCTACTTGATTATGCTCGTCACAAATTTTAGACTTAGACAGTGATGGCTTGGCATCAAGCTTTGAGCAAAATTCTTCTAATATGCTTGAGAACATATCTTCATCTAGCTCATAATTAGTTACCTCATGCATAACATGTTCTTCTTCAACTTTATGACAATTCTCAAAACTCATACCTCTAAAAGTAATGTCTTAATTCACATTTTGTTCCATTTGACCAACATGCTCATGCATACCAACCTCCTTACCTTTTGAGACAAGGTTGTCCCCATTTGCTTCTTAATGGACCAACACCCTATCAAAGTGAGCCTCATCCCCTTGCTCTTCAAAACTTGATAATGATGTTAGTACAAGCATGGTGTCTTCATCA
>VDFB02274451.1:0-23242 GCA_007258455.2 Sequoia sempervirens | reverse complement strand
AAAATTTGTAAAACCTCTTGAAGAATATAGGTAAACTTACTTATCCTTGTTGTACATGCACACTGCTATTTTGAAATGGACAAGTGAGCTACGTCCATTCATCTCTTTCTGAAACTTCATGTTTAGATTCATCTTGTAATGGGATCTCATGCTTGGGTGCAACCATGAATGATATTATGATGTCGGCTTCAATTCTAGAAAGGTGCCTAAATGGACATCCCCTGGAGATGAAAAACTTAGAACTCTTCATGCTAGTTTCATGCTTATGAGCCACTTCTTCAACCACACCTTGCTGGTTAGAATGAGTTAGCTCATGTGATTCAAATGAAAGCATGGTTGCTTGTTCTACTTGATTATGCTCGTCACAAATTTTAGACTTAGACAGTGATGGCTTGGCATCAAGCTTTGAGCAAAATTCTTCTAATATGCTTGAGAACATATCTTCATCTAGCTCATAATTAGTTACCTCATGCATAACATGTTCTTCTTCAACTTTATGACAATTCTCAAAACTCATACCTCTAAAAGTAATGTCTTAATTCACATTTTGTTCCATTTGACCAACATGCTCATGCATACCAACCTCCTTACCTTTTGAGACAAGGTTGTCCCCATTTGCTTCTTAATGGACCAACACCCTATCAAAGTGAGCCTCATCCCCTTGCTCTTCAAAACTTGATAATGATGTTAGTACAAGCATGGTGTCTTCATCATCATCAACATACAATGGAAGCTCATTAAACATATCAATCATTATCTCATTACTCTGCTCAAAACTAGGCACCAATGTTAGTATGCCTATGTTATCCTCATTCTCATCCACAAAGGTAGTAAACTCTTCAAGCACAATAGCTAGGACCCTCTTTACACAATCCAAGTTTGAGCAAAAATATTCCAACTCATCCCAAAATGAAACTTCACCACATTCTTCTTGCTTATCTTCACTTGATTCAACCAAACTAGGCAGCTCAACAAAAAAATATGTTAGAACCTCATGTTCAACACTCATTTTTTGTTTACTACCCTACTGTCCTAACTGGTTTTGCTTGTCAATCATTTGTAACAGCTCTGATTTTTCATTTTGGACCCCATGCACAAGTGTATCTACAACAAAATGCTCTTCCTCTACCTCAAAATCTTCTTTTGTATCCTTACTGTGCTGACTTTGGAATTGAAAAGACTACTCTTGAGGGATGATGGATTGATTTTTCTCAAGTATAGGCTCTTGCAAAGAGTCATTACTCCTAAAACTTGGAATTTCAAATCTAACAGGCTTAAGAGGTTTGCCTTGTTTGAAGCTTGGAATATTGAACTTGGAAACTTGTTCTTCAAAAAAAGGATTTGGGAAGGTAATAGGTGATTGGGCTTCCATCTTTTGTACTTGATCAAGCATTGCTTTCATTTTCTCCTCTTTCTCAACTACTTCTCTTTCAACAGCCTCATCATATTGCTCTCCTTAAAACTCCTTCTTGGCTACAATTTGCATGTTCAAGCATTCTTCCTCATACACCCTTCTATCCTATGACTCCTGCTGATAACAAGAAATCTGATAGGACAACTCCTCTTGCTACATGATATGTTGTATTTCTCTATCTATTTCTAAAATTTTCCTTTGGAAATCCAAAAACCAACTCTTAGTGCTACCCAAATCGGTATCATTTTGGGACTAACTAGGGAGGTTGCATGTCTGATTCATAGCATAATGGGTTTCAAAAGGCTGACTATAGGCATGAGTAGGATTCCAAGAAGCTTGAGTAGGGGTGGGTGGGTGGTAAGCATGATGATAATTTTGATAACTTGATGTTCGTGGGTTATTTGGGACAAAACCAACATTATATCCTGCTTGGTATGGTTGATAACAAGATACATGGGGAACACTTTCATGGAACAGAGAATGGTAAGCCATGTTTCTATGAAAGTTTGATATTCTGAAACATTCAAAGAGCTGAAAAGTAAGGAAAAATCATATTTTCTTTGGAACATACTGGAACACTTGAACTGCTAAAACCAGTAAAAAATTCTCTTAGTTGCCAGGTATGTATTTGAAACACCTCAAAAGTTGATAATCAACTATTTTACACACCAAACAACAATAGAAAAATATATAAAATGGACTAAGAAATAGTTCATAGTCCCACCGAGTGTGCCAAAATTGTTATACTCTCAAATTTTCACCCCTGTTAAGTTGCAAAACTTAGCAATTTGGAGCAACATGGGAACACTCCTAGGTTGTGGGTCACCTAAACTTGGAGTGGACCTCCAGATAAGGCTAGCTCCTAAATGGTAATCACCTAAACTATTTCTTGTTGGAAAAAGGGAAGAAAGAAAAATAAAAATAAAACTAAACCCCTATGGTGATGCACCAAAATGATCCCAATAATTATACTGATGCTTTTACACACAAGAATGATAAACAACTTAAATAGTGGCTTACATAACTCAAATCCTCATATGTCTTTGCATCAGTGCTTCATAACTAGGCTAAAAATGTAAGGATAACATCTAGAAGGAAGTAAAAAATAAGTTTCACAACTTAGACTCTCTCCTAAACTAGCTCAACACAGGTTATGACTTGCAATAGTCCATATTAACTGCATAAAGGAAAAGAAAAAAGGACAAAATCAAAGGGAAAATTGTTCTGCCATAAGAGTTCATCAAGCATTTTAAATGCTTTCACAATAAAATAGAAAATGAGAAGGTAAAATAGATTAACTTATTGATCAAAAGGTGTTACAACTATTGTACATGCTTGTAAATGAGTCACAATGCTATCTCCTATGGAAAGAGCTCCAAAAATAAGCTACAATGCATGCTAGAAAAAGAAAGAATTAACTCCAAAACTTCTATCAGAAGTTACTTATGCATTTTTGAATAAACTTCCCAACACATGTCTTTCTAGAAACTTTTGATCGGATGCTGCAGAAAGGCCAAAAAAGAAGCTTCCAAAACTCCTCCAAAATGCCTCCAAAGTGAATAAAAGTCAAGCTATGACCCAACCATACCAAAATCATGACAAAACTGCCTCCAAATGGTCTCATTCCCTCCAAAACTCAGTCAAAGATAACCCACACCTTCCACATGTTGGTCAATCATCTCCAAATTCTCCACATGCCTCCAAACTGTTTGACTCACACTCTTGGTGTGTTTGTAAAAGCATAAAGACCTTCTTTTACATTTAAAATAACACTTTGACTGAGTGATTTATAATAACATCACTTAATCAAAATGTTTTACATTTCAAAATAAATGCAGAATAACAAGGCCCTACTATTCTTTGAAACTTAATGTAGCAAACACACACTTCATTATTTTGCATTATGAATAACATCAAATAAAGTGATTTATAGATACATCACTTAGATAATGTTTTACAATTTTCAAAAAAAATGCAAAATAACAATAATTGTCTCGACCTATGTCTTGAAGACAATGCAAAAAGATAAGTGATCAAAGGGGGAAAACCCTAATCACTTAACACATACACTATGAGGGGAATTAATAACACTGCAAAGTTTTTAAAAGATAGGAAAAAAATTCCTAAGTGTGGTGGCATAAACCTAGGGTAAGAAACCCTAAAACAAAACCTGGCCAAGCATACTTGACATTTCATTTTTGCACAACAACTTTCTAGATACCTGAGGGCGCCGCCATAGGGTTTCACCTGGAAGTTGCATCTGGATATTTCATGGAGTTTTCTAGGTAAAGAGATTGTTGGAGCCACGCATGGTAAGCATTTTCTTTATAGAAAATATACCTTGTTCTTTCATTGTCTGCAAATAACTTCCCTTTTTCAAACTCCATTTTTGGGAAAAACAATGAGAATGTTTGTTTATTTCCTGCATAGCTGCAATTTTTCCATGTAAATACTCACATATTACATTATTGTGCATTTTACTTGGCATTTCTGTAGAAAAATTGCTCATTTTGAGCCTATACTTGCACAAAAAGAAAATATATCATCAATATTTACTTTCCTTTATGTAGAAGAAATTTGTTCATTTCAAGCCCTATTTTTTCAAAACTTTTGTGTATTTTTTGAAATTTCCATATTTTTCCATGCCAATAATCACCTTTTCTATAATACGACTGTGCAAGATTATAATATGAATGAGATTTCATGAGAGGGTGGTTAATTAAAAAAAGAGCTATCTCAGCCAACTATGCCACAAGAAAATGTTTCCCAATGAAGAAAAAATGTTTTGCAAAAAGATTTAATGCTATTGCATAGTACGGGTGTAATTTGAAGACTCTATGCATCTTTTCCATTCCTTCATGAACACTACCTTTCCTCTTGAAAACCCCTGCAACCTTTTTTCTAACAGACCCTCCATGACTGCCATGGTCATAGCCTATCACATCTATTTTATCTTCTCCATCACTCTTGAAAATGTAAATTGTATGACTATCATGCTATAAGATCTTCATACCACTAAACTACAAGGTCTTATGAACACTGTGAACTGCATCATTCCATGTCTAAAATGGCTTATTGGCACCTTAATAGGACTAAATTGTCTCATATCGATATGATTGTGACCTCATTATAATAGTCCTTTGTAGCCTCAAATCCATGATTGTTACTATCACTTTACCTTGTAATATCATGCAATGAGTAGAGTCTTATTACCATTGTGATTGTAACAGTCATATTTTTATCTTCTATTCATTGTTATCGCTCTTTGGAATAACACTATTGTGTCATCTTACCACTAGCACCTACATGATACTATGACTGTACATACTTTTGTTGTGAGTGATATCAAATGACTGACAATTTGTATCCCTCATTGATTGTGTCCATCCTATTTTATCATTTTGGGGCTTGAGATTCTTGAACTTAATACATAGCTCCAACCTCTACTACTGCAATATTTACTCATGCTATTGAGGAACAAGGTTGTATTTAATTTATGCTTGGCCTTTATGTGGCTTGTATTCATGACACTTATAGGCACTATGAGGAATCCATTACTGTGGGTTGTGATCACTCCATACTCTTGAAATTTTCATAAAACATAACCTTCTGCTATGATGAATGTCCCTTTCACAAACACTCTTAACAATGACTTCTCCAAGATGATTTTTGGACTACTGTTAGTCTCTACTCATTATAGATTGCCATCTTGAAAATTCCCATGACTGTCCCTACAATGTGTTGCATTGTGATTACTCATTACATGACATTTTCCATTGTTTGTGTGTTGATTATGTTCTATGACTGTCATCAACTTCATGGAACATGCTCTATTATCATTGATAGCATTTCTCCATGATACATGACACCTATGTTTCCTGTGAATTTGTGAGCATGTATCACCAGTTTCAAACTCACTGTCTCCTTCAAAACACATTGATATTGGGACCAACACTCAAAATTTTTGCATCCTATACAACCTATCATCTCAGCCAAGAGATCATAACCATGTATCTTACACAAACAAAAAACAACATAAAATATATAACAATATCTGGAAAAAGGAAATCATATTGCATTTTCTCAAACAACTTAAGGCGGCTTCAAACCTCCCATCATGATTGCATGACTGCCCTTTTCATATAGCATCTTGTAAAGAGGACAAGAAATCTAAGTGTGGCCTTCCTCTGTTGATGAATGCATATTGTATAGGGAACTTTCCTTCATTCTTAGAGAATTTTATCACTGCATTAAATTGTGGATGCTCTGTTTTTCCATGACACTGATATTTATATGCCTTTGTTGTCTTGAATGCTTTATTATCTCAAACAATGCTTTGCACTGCTCCACTACATCTATGTTAGCCCCTGATAGCTTGTGATAGGACTTGATAGATCCTTGCAAGCTAAGCTAGTTCATTGAATTGCATTGTTTTGAGTTTCTTCCTGATTGCCAATTAGGTTTTGAGTTAGTTGTATTAGCCATGCCTTGTGCCTCTAGGTTATGTCCTTTTTGATCCATCAATATAACTCCATATCGAGAATCAAATAAAGCTCCACTTGTCATCTATGTTTCAGTCTTCATATCTCTTCCAGTCAAAGGCAACAATTCTACACCATCTGATTTCTATTCCATGTCTGATTTATTGGGTTCCATTTGCCAATTTTGTTGTGTATTTTTATTATTATCACAGAAATCATATGTTTCTTGGGAATAGACAAATTGTCTTCCTCCTTGAATGCTTTTTTTCCTTGCTCTTATTTCCTTCTTTACTGACCCTTGAAAATGATGATAATGAATACACAACTCATATAACTATTTAACTTGACTTTGGATCCTCTTAAGAAGATTGAAAGAAATATCTAGTAGAGTAAGATTTCCAAGAAGAAATGACTGCCCCCAGATAACAATATGATGGAAGCCTATCGTTCGGTTCATTGTGAAAAGATGAAGAGTAATATTTCTTGATAATTCACACAGTTTTTGTTGCATCTTTTGAATCTAATAATGAAAGTTGATCAAATGGTATGATTTCTATATTGATTTAATCCATCAAGAATAGGTTTATCATTAATTTGATCAAGTTGCTCAATTTTCTTACATTTCTACCCCCCTTAAAATACAAGATGGAATCATGTTGGGCTCAACCCTCATGGGAGCCACATTTTAATCCACATGTTGTAACCAGATGAAATAAAATAGTAACAAAGATATGACCTATACCTGCACAATGAGAAAACATGTTAGATAAACAGAGCATATGATAGATGTGTATGATAACTCTCTTTTTTTCTTGGAAATCTATGATATGATATTTATTTTAATGTTTATAAGGATTAGATTATACGTTTATGGATGTTTGTCTATGTATTGATTGGTAATCCTACATTTCTCTAACCCACTCTCTTCTCACAAATTCAGGAAACCTTGAAGCAGCAGGGGGATAGCAACAACTTGAGGCTAGATGGGTAGGAGGGATGAAGCTAATGCAAGGAAACTCAACCAGGATTCGTCATTCAGGAAATGGCAGTTCCCCTTTCTTTACATATGCATTTCCTTTTATCTATATATGTATAGTTTTTTCTTTATATGCATTAAAATAGTCAGTCCCTTGACTTGTGAGGGACATTATACACTTATGATTATCAATAAAGACTACCTTTTCCAAAAAATGTTTCACTCTCTTCTATGTTGTATGCATTTGCAAAAATGTAATAATGCAATATTTTGATAATCTCTTTTATGCACATGGATGAAACTTAGAAAAAAATGATATGTACCTTTCAACTTCACTCTATAAAAATATAACATCCCTACCTAATTTAGCTAGGTGAAAAATTAGGTAACAGCTTACTCATGTCATGATGATTATATAACGAGTACACCACTTGGCAAGGATACCAAAGATCTAATGGTTGAGTCACCAATCAGTAATCAATAGTCTATTCCTTCTTAGAATGATTTGCACATATAAGAAGATCAACTTCATGAAGCATACTTAGGAAGATATTCCAGATTAGTAATAAAATAATTTAGTCATCTTGATGTAGAGGAGACATTTTTTTATTTTCTTAATGAGCTATAGAATTATGATGACATAGGACAATTTAATGTTTCTATAATCAATGATAGTGAAAAAACATTATTTGAATCCCAGGTTGTTGAAGCAGTTCAAGTCCTATATGAGAAAGAGGATTCCATGGTAGAATACAATAGAGATGAATGTGAAAAAATGTAAGCTTTGAATGAATATTCCAATGTGCAACAATACAAGGATTCCAAGAATCCTAATGGTGATTTTTGTCAAATGTCAATGCACGAGTTGTGGGGAGAAGAGGTACATAGGGAGGAATCCTTGGAAAATTTTATTATGAGCAATGTGTCATGCCAATCATAAATTACAACAGGTAGTTTTTTTTCCTTGCTAGATTATGATTTTCTTTTACATTCAAATGATTTAGCAAGATAGATTCATGCCTGTCATGTTTTTATAATATAGAGTCTTGATGTATCAAAAGGTTCACATGCAAGGAATTAGAAAGGATGTCGATATATCTTTTGAAGTCAATGATCAAGTACAGATGTAAAATGTAGAATGTCAACATGTTGCTATGGATCTGTCAGGAAGTGAATCGATTGGGGTTGTTAATTACAAGAATATTCCTAAAAAATATCAATAGAGTTGTCTTCTCAGCCTTATACATACTACAAACCTGGTAAAATGTTTAATGAAATTGAAAATTTTAGTCTTTTACATGGTATATTGCAATGTAATTATGACTCACAGATCCATGATGGAAGAGGGATTCTATGTCATGAATTATGTCCTCCTAAAGCTATAAGTGTAGGACTAGATAACAAACGAGTTGCAAACAACCAAATAATACTGCCTATGTAAGAAGCTACCTAGCTTGTGTCTCTCCTTGTTCTCATCAATAGTTACGCTTATCAGTTTTACTATGGGAATCTAGGAAGTAGAACATGCTTGTGGATTGATCACGGACTTAATGAATTGCCTTAGTTGCTAATTTTTCCTGCTTATGTTGTTAAGTTTGAAAATTACAATATGGGAACTTATTTTTTTGAATACAAGGATGAATTCACAAGAATTAGGACTATGACCATTTCCTTATTACCTATACATGCATTAAGGAATCATATGGGAGAAGGTGTTAGTTTTCCTTGTTTGAATATATTTTTTCTAGAGAGTCTTTTGTACATAGCCGAGTTTGAATAAAGTTATCTTAGGTTTGGTTTTTCTTATTTTTTGTGGTTTGGTCTAGGGGTTTTCTTTTTTCTTTTGAAGTGTTTTGCAAGTTCAACAACAATTTAATTATCTAGAATTTTTTTAATTATTTCTTTGAAAATCTTTAATCATGTTTCTATGAATAGTTGGTGAAAGTCTCTTATTATGGTCAGATGATTTGGACATTTGATTTTTTACATATTTTAAGAATTATGAGGTTCCTATGGGTTTCTTTGTGAGGTCATGTTAAGTGAAAAATATTAAGTTTTTGCTTCAATGCCACTGTGATTCTCAGCCTTTAAATGTCAAGCTTCACTGCTTGCAAGTTGAAAGTGAAAATCAAAATAAAATCAAAAGCAAGAAAAAGAAAAGTTTGAAGAAAATGAAAAATTAAATAAATTCAACTTTCAGGGGGATTCAAATATCTCTACCGAGGCTATAGATTCCCAACCAATAGTAGAGCTATGTTCAAGAGAATCAAAGCGACAACCTCATCGAGGCTATAAATTCTCGATTGAGAGTGAGGCAATGTCCAGGTTGCTTTGAAGTAAAATCATTCATGTAGCTTAACACGATAAAGCATAGGTTCCTATGGTTTATTAACGATGGAAATAAATGCATTTTCACACACTTGGATTTTTAGCCTATGGAAAGTTAGATCAACCAACAATTTTGACTCCTTGATCATGTGTTCCGACTTATTTGACCTAGTTTAGAGGGATGGAATAAGAGATTTTGGGTTCGTAATTCTTGTTTGTCATTGAAATGCTCTAGAGAATTTTCCCAATAGAGTCCCCATTTTTTGTGCCTTGCACACATGCTAGATCCTAATGGGGACCGCCTTTTTCCTTTTTTCTTTGTAGGTTCCCTACCTTTTCTCTTTAGGAGAAAATTCCTTGAAATTTTTCTTTTTGGAGTCATATTTGGGTTATTTATCAAGTTCTCATCAAATAGGGAAGATTAGAACATTTGCAACTAAGAAAGACCAAATGAGAAATCATTGAAAATCATTTTGAAGGTCTAAGGTTCTAGTTTTCTTATTTTTCAGAGATTTCTTCATCCCATGGAATTTCCCATTTTTTGAGATATCTTCATCCTATGGAAATTTACCTCTCACAGAAAAATTTAAAAATTTTAAAAAATCTGTGGAGTCCAAAAATCCGTGAAGTTCAAAAATCTACAAAATCCAAAAATCCACGAAACTCAAAAATCCCCGAAGTTTCCATTTTCAAAAAATTTCCAAGCCCTTTCAAAATTCTAAATTTCCATTTTCTAAAAATTTCCAAGACCTTTCAAAATTCCAAAATTTCCATTTTTGGAAAATTTTCATGCCCTTGCAAAATTTTGGAAATTTCTTGAAAATGAAATTTTCCCAAAAGGAAAATTCTAAAAGGAAAATTCTTGAAATGGAAAATTCCTTTGAAATGGAAAATTCCCAAATGGAAAATTGAAATGGAAAATTCTCCAAAATGAAAAATTTCCCAAAATGGAAAAATCTTTGAAATTTCCAAGAAGCCTAAAATATCCAAAATTCCAAAGTTGATCGAAATCCCTAGAATTCAAAAATTTCCTAAATTTCCTAACAAGGTAAAATCTCCAGAATTCCTTGACAAGGCTAAAATTTTGAAATTTCATGACGAAACCAAAATCTCGAAAAAAAATAATTATTTTTTATTTTTTAAGAATGGGATTTTCCACATGTGAGATAATAATGATGATATTTGATTTTCAGTATCTCGAAATAAAGTTGTGGCTTTTCAAAAATCGAGGAGCTATTATAAAATTATTATTGGAAGGAGATTAAATAAATCAAAGGGGACTTGCATATGGATTCGTGTCAATGCTTGTTGGCCTAGGAGGTGTTGTGTATCCCAAGGTGCCAGGAGGGAAATATGGAAAATATTGTAACTGAAACAAACCAAATATTAAATGTAACCTAGGATTTAATACTGGTTCATATAAGAATCTATGCCAAAGTATGTGCCAGTTGTGCAAAGTTTTTTGGGGATCAACAGTAAGGATTTATTTTGAATATTCAAATGAGGAAAAATTTCATGATCAAGTTTGTAACAAAATTTAGATTTGGGGATAAAAAGGAATATTTTGTAAGCATTTAATGCATCTCCAATATTAAATGCAAATGTAAATCACCCTAATTTGGATAGATTTGAGCCATTGATTGGCAATGAATCTCAACCCTAAATTTGTATTTGGAAATCTATAAATGAGATTTTTTCCTCATTTTTAAGGGTTGATATGGAATTATTGTAATGACATTTTGAAGTTAATACATGAGAAGACATTAAAGTTGTGTTGTTCTTATTCTTGTTGCTTCTTAATATATGCATGGTTCCTTCTTCCAATTTTATTTCCAGTTTTAGTTTTAGTTCATTCATTGTAATGGAAAAGTGTTAAAGATATTTGATAAATTTGTTGCTCATACCATTTGTGATTTGTTGCTAGCAAGTTACTTTGTATGGTTAGTATGGGTCATTCATTACATTAAGTTTAATTATGAATATTTATGCATGTTATGCCAAAAAGAGTGGGTATATATGTGTAAATGTTTATAATCTATTTTTTTTAATATTTTCTTTGAAGATTGCACCATTTATGTAGTAATGTGGGTTTAACCCTAATTAAATAGGAACAGGTTTTATGGGGATTTGTCAATCTATAAAATTAGTCATTGTTATATTTGATCTTAGGATTTAGATTTAGGATTCTCTGAAATCATTATCTTTTGCAATTTATTTTGAATCTAGTTTAGTTTAGGAAGAGCAGAATCATTATGAAATTGACATATTTGATGACTAAGAAGTTATTTTCATATTGTAGATCTGAAATACAACTAGGGTTTTAACCAATTTTTAGAGTTCACAAAACCCTTGTGTTAGAAGCTTCTATTTTTTTTTGAACCATAAATGCCCTTTGTGAAACCAACATTACATTAACCACTAAGTCATTTTTGCAAATTCAAGACTAGACAATCAAAGCCTTGTGGTTATCTTTCTAAAAAAATTCTAAAGATAGATTTCCTTTCGAGAGATAAGGTACTCTATTACTTTTTCTATGTTGTGAATGTGCAAAAACATTCATCAATAAGTATGCCATCCTTAAAGGAACATATCTTGGAATAATGTGAGGTTTTGATAGTGTACCCATTTATCCTTATTATTGTTGAGTCAAAATGGAGATACCAATTTCCCCAATTTTGTTGCACACCTGACTCAGGCACTCTTTCCTTTGGTCTCAAGAAGTCTATAATTTCCTTTTGTAAACTAGCTTCTTCTACTCCCATAAAACCTAAGACCCTTTTGACAAAATTGTCCTTAAAAACCATATAATTTTATAGAGTCACAATGCATGTCCTAGACATGAGTCCAACACTGGACAGGGAGAGATTTGCTACTATCATCTATCATTTGGACATTTAATACCCAGTCCCATTTTTTCCTTCCCTCATATAGATATGATAGAGTAAGGAATACCAACTGAAGTTTATCAGTTTGTTGTTTGCCTCTATTCCTATTAGTTTTTTATGAATTCCATTGGAAAAATAAGTGGTAAAATCAAATTCATTATTGACTAGGGGATTCTAAATGTCAATTGACATAAACATCAATAGCATAGGGATTTGTGTCTTAGCATCTCCCCCTAAACTTGGAAAAGTGCATGATAGGTCTTGATGAAATAATATTCAAACATATCAATGTTGAAGGGTTCTACCTCATCTATTGGAATTTTGATGGATCTCTTATTGAATCCCTCCAATATATGTATTGGTAACCACATTAATCTATAACTATGGTTATCTTTTTGATATTTATTCTTGAAGAGATCAAAGTCTATGACCTTATTTGTAGCTATTTTTAAGCCAAAAACTTTAGAGATGGAGGCTTTATCAAATCATACTAAAATCCCACTATTGATAGCATCGATAACTCTAACATTCTCATCATAACTTCTTGCCATATGTCTAATGAATTCCACATTCATGAAGATGTTTAGGATAATTAGTTTCCCTAGTTCATTTATCCACACATTTGAAATGGTAACCCTAGAAGCCCTCTTTTTGTACTAGTGATTAAATCGGCTCCATATAGTTATAGGGAGTTTTTCATCTTTATATTCTCTTCTATTGTCTATTATGCCACTAGTAGCACTAGGCCCATGGGAATGTGTCGCTTTTATGGATGACCCAAAGAGCTGCAAAAAAGGGTCTTCATCAAAAGGTCTTTTTCAATGAAGACAACTAACTTTTGGGTTGAATCATGGTTATAATTCACTCTTGACCTAGGCTTCTTGAAGAAATCTATGGTTTGGGTGTGTTCCTTAGATAATCTACTAGACTCACAACCTCAATTATGACCCTTAATTGTTGGAAACTTTGAAAATAAAATGAACTAGAGGCATGAAAGGATGAACTAACTTGTTTCTTCTTTTGAAAACCCTAGCTCACTATAGAAGTCTTGGAATTCTAAAAAATCACTTTCCAAATTTGATGCACTATAAATGATTTCATTCCTTGATCAAATTGCAATACATATGGAGAAAATATCTTGAAATATTTGGTAGAATTCAATCACTTCTACCATTACACTTCATTTACATGAGCTAGACACATTTAACTACCCATTTCTTAGTTTTGAATGTGATTTGTTGATCCTTGGAGATAGGACAAGATTCAAAAATTTAGGTTCATCTGACTAGATTTGAATATTTTGATGTTCTTTAAAAAATCTCGATCAATAAAGATAGTACATGTCATGTCACTTTACACTTCATCTAAGTGGATCTACTGAGAAGAGAACCTTCAAAAAGGTGAGTGACATCATCTAGAATTCCATGTGGTAGCCTTCCATAGTTCCATGACTTGAAATGGGACCCACCTTGAAGATCTTACAAACTTGTGGAATCAATGAAAGATATCCACATGTTGCTTTACAATAATTTCACACTTAAGAATTGGTTCTACCTTGAGGATCCCATTGAATCATGGAACCATACCAAAATAATTCTAGGTGTCAATACTTTTGTAGTTCCATGACCTCTTTTGTCTTTAGTGAACGATCTCTTACATAGTCGTGAGAACATGTCTTTAGATGTCACCCTTCTACAATTCCACAATTTCCCTTTTCCTTAATAAAATATTGCCTACAAACTAACAAAAATAAATGAAAATATAACACATGGCAAGTGGTGGCATTATCATGGATCACTTAAGTCCTTTTAAAATTCACATTTGGTAATTTAAAAAAGTGGTCACTAGGAAAGTTAAGAACCTTATTTTATAAAAGGGTTCACAAATAACTTAAGGCATCAAAAATTAGGTAAACAAGTCAATGAATGATCATAACAAAATTTCAAGGAAGAGTTAGGTTTTTTAGGTTTTTTTTACCTTAGTGCATAGAAAGAGCAATTTTTTTCCAAACCCTAGCAAAAAAGACAACATTTTTGCAAATTTTGAACACAAGCAAGAGTAGAGAGCCAACAAATTGAGAATATGCCACCAGGTGTCATGACATTGTCTTCCATACTTGGATATTTCCTTAGTGATGATGGGATAGCATGGTGCCCCTTGGTAAATTTTGCAAATTTTCAAAAATTCCAAATCCTTGATCAAGATCAAGGGCCAAGAATCCTTGAGAGGAATTGATTGACGAGTTAACTGACTGCAACTGGTTAACAAATTTCAATTAACTATTTGCATGAGGAATTGATTGATCAGTTAAGGGATTTGATTACCTCGCCAACTCTCACTGAGTGGGAGTGAACTAATTTAATTAATGAGTGGACTGATATTGATTAGTTAGTGAAGTGGAAGAGAGTGTTCATTAAGAACAAGGTGGAAATGCATAACATAATAATTAATTGAGAAATGTGCAAATGTGAATTGGATAAATAAATAAAAAGTTGTTTTTATTTTTGAGGAAGTGGATAATGTTGAGAGAATATAAGATAATTAAATAATTAAAGATTATTTAATTTAGGAAGTGTGAATGTGGAGGATTAAATAATTAAAGTAATTATTTAATTTAGAAAGTGGGTGAAGGTTAGTTAAATAACTAATAATAATTATTTTATTAATTTGGAGGAATAAGGTAATTAAAGACATAATTAAGTAAATAGGATTTATTTAATTAATTAGGAAGAATAATGATTAAAGATATAATTAAATAAATAAGATTTATTTAATTAAACAAAAAGATTAATGATAAAGATAATTAATTAAATAACATAAAGTCATTTTTTTAATAGTAGAAATACGACATTAGAGAATGATTAAATAATTAAACATTATTTAATCTTTAGGGAAAGACGATAATTAGTGTTAAAATGCTAGTTACGGGCTAGGACAATTTTAGGTATCTACATTTTGCCCCTCTTTGATACAATATGTTTTTATAGTGTTGTGTCAAAGAGAATTCAAAAATTCATGTTCAATACTTGCCTCAATATTCCTTAGTGATGACGGGATAGCATGGTGCCCCCTTGGTAAATTTTGCAAATTTTCAAAAAATTCCAATTTTTTTTGGGAATTGTTCCAACAAGCTAATTTGATAGTTTTAAGTGCACTAGTAGCAAAAAATTTTGATGATAGGTCAGCTTAAGCCTTAGTATTAGCTTTTTAAATGTCTCAACTAGTGCATCCAGTTATAAAGGGGGGTTCTACTATGCCATTGAAGGTCTATAAATAGGCCTTAGTGGGGTCAAATTCCTCATTTGTGCATTTTGTTTTTGTGTCACACCATAGAGATGGATGTCGATACTGACTAAAGAAATGTTAGCAAGAAGAAATAGTTAGTCAGGAGTAAAGAATGGTTAGATGGACCATCCATCCAAATCAATACTTATGTATGATTGATAGTATTTGAGCTTTTAGTAGTGCATATTTTATCATCATATATCATTTTATTATGTAACAAGCGGATGTATGCACACCAAAGCATGAATTGGGATGGTGGCTTTTGTTTCCATTTACATAAAAATATTGATAAATGGACAAGTGGATATTTGTACACCAAGTTGAGACAAACCTTGGTGACATTAGTATCAATTATCAAGATTTAGACACATCAAACAAGGAGTGCCTAGATTCATACTAGTAATAATAGAATCTTGTAGGAAAATGTGAGGAAGTAGCCATAAAGCATGTTGATCCTAATGCAAGAATTCATTAGTTGACCTTTGACTTGCATAGGATGTTTTGATTATGCCCAATGTAGCCCCAATCACACACAAAGACCTTAGTTGCGCCAGTCATATTATCAAGACAAACCACAAATAGAAATCAATAGAAAGAAACATCATGATCCATCATCACTCATCTAGTCACTTTTGTATTGAATGCACATAAGACAATAGAGAGGGGGGTGAAATAGTTGTACATTAAAATTCCAAAACCCTCATGAACATTTAGATCCACATTAACTTAGTTAACCCTTAAACTGTTAGAATGATTTAGCATGAAAGAAAATAACAAAAATTGAAACATATCAACACCATGCACAATAGAACACTAGATTTATGTGGAAAACCCAAGAAGGGAAAAACCATGGTAAGGATTATATCAAAATATAAAGTAATTGCAACACCAAATACAAAGGGCTCACTATCAAATTACATAAAAGAATAAAGAAGAGTGTTATAGTGAGAAATCCATCTCAATGCAATGAAAAAGATCCACCACAACATCACCAAAAAATTCATAGTCTCTCCAAAGATTGTAGATACCTTATGCTCACTACTTCCAGTAGTCTAACTCATTAAGCTTGCACTACACTTCACAAATTCACACTTCACATCTCTGCAATTCACATCATACACTTCCATGACATAATTCTCCATCAACTCAACACTTATTTATGCCTTCTTCAACCTTGAAAACATTCTTCAAGGTTGGGTATGCACCTCTATTGTGCAAATTCAAATT
The DNA here is from genome assembly GCA_007258455.2 of Sequoia sempervirens. Taxonomy (NCBI): domain Eukaryota; kingdom Viridiplantae; phylum Streptophyta; class Pinopsida; order Cupressales; family Cupressaceae; genus Sequoia; species Sequoia sempervirens. The sequence goes on along the minus strand of VDFB02274451.1, from coordinate 6,646 downwards.
AGGTTGGCACTAAGCATTCCCATAGTGGAAGGTAATGAAAGTGAACCACACCACTTAACTTAGACCCAAATCAAACATATATGCCACACCACGCTTCCACAATTATTGAAGAAAATCCCAAATTAGTGTAAACAACCAAGGTTAGCTAAACTAGTGTAAACACCATTAACATTTAATTATACCCTTCCTCAAATCCAAAGATAACTTGCAAACCACACAAAACACTTGAACGTGATTTAGAATATTTCACAAACATCTTGAAATCCAAAAAATTCCTTCGTAAAAACTTTCACTTGAACAATGTACACACCTAGTACACTCAAATAACCTTTCAAACACTGTAACTCAATAAAACCAACTTCCAAAGCACCAAACCATGAACAACTTTGACTAAAAGTAGATATGATCATCACCAACACACTTAAAGAACCGTAGGACTAGAAAACAAACTATGAAGAAATGTAAAGCAAAACCATTTCTCCTAGACATCACTACAACATATAGTTCACACATTGGTGAACATAACTTCTACACAATGATCTAGACAAAGAAATTATGGATATAAAACCTATAAAAACCTTTGACCAACATATCTAAACTGCACAAGTAGATCTTCAACCATGAATAAATGTAGAGCAAAACTAGAACACCACACTATACACCAGAACACCTCTGCAACACACAGTTTCCTCTTTTATTCAAATTTTCTCAAAAGCACTTGGAAACCAAGCACCAGAGACAAATACTCATCATCTTCAACACTTTCTCACCATCACTAAACCAACAACATCCATAAATAGAAGCTTATCAATGAAACACTAGAGGTTGACACTAGTAGCACTTACCAATGACAACATAATGAAACTAATCAAAGCATCAACACAACTTCTCAACCATTACTAGTCGTTAATGACAACAAAAACATAAGCCTGCAACAAGCTCCCCCAATATTTTTGACATTAATGGCAATAAAAACTACTCATACTTGTAACAATCTTCCCCTTTTTCATTGATGGCAACACATGATGTGAAAACCCATCAACAACAACAATTAGCTTGATCACCAAAATACTGCTCCATACCAATTCTCCTTCTTTATTTCTCACATTACTCTCTCCTCTTTTTACAACTAAACATTTTTCACATTGCTTCTTCTCCCCCCTTTTGAAATCAATGGCAAAGGGCAACACATATGCATATTTCTCCCTTTTTTGACATTAAACATACATACTTTGTCTCTTTACTGTTATGCATACCCCCCCTTAGGAGCACACAACAAACTTTACTAACTAGCAACCACTGTACAACACCAACAAAGAACCAACACTAACTCCCCTTGAATACAACGCCTAAAAAAAAACCTACTCCCCCTAAGAGGTAGCCACCAACATCAGTACAAAACAAAGAATGAATCTTGAAATCCACTGGACTGATCCATAGCCTTATGCATATAGTTCAAAGAAGGAGGGGTAATAACCTCTAACTTCTCCTAGAGATACTTAAAAGTATCCTTAGGAAGAGCCTTAGTGAATATATGAACAACCTGATCCTTTGTAGGCACATACTCAAGCTTCACTTCATTCTCTGCAACCTTCTCTCTCAAAAAGTGATACCAGATTGAGACATGTTTTGTCCTTGGGTGCATCACTCGATTCTTTGAAATGTTAATAGCACTTATATTATCACAAAAGATAGAGATTGGTTCAACTAAACAACTTTGATATCCTTGAAGTTTTTCCTCATCCACAACACCTATGTGTAGCAAGATGTTGTTGCAATATGCTCTACCTCTACAATAGATAAAGATATCGAGTCTTGCTTCTTGCTCAACCAAGACACCAATCTACATCCAAGAAAGAATACATTGCCACTTGTACTTTTCTTGCCATCAACATATCCTGCCTAGTATACATATGTATAAGCACTCATAAAGAAATCAATATCCTTTGGATACCACAAGCCATGATCCAGAGTGTCTTTCAAGTATTTGAATATCCTCTTTACTATTGCAACATGTGACTCTCTAGGATATTATTGAAATCTATCCACAAGACAAACTGCATGCATGATATTTGGTCTAGTAGTAGTTAGTGTAATGGAGTGAATTTTAACCCCTCACAAATTCCATGTTTACACCCCTCACCTTAGAAAAATTAAACCCGATGATGTTTTTCCAACTCATCCACTCGCTTCCCACCCATTTGGCGGTTGTTTGTAGTGTAGGTGGGTGAATTTTTCTTGGGGATGCTAGTGCAGAATGCAAACGTCTATGTGGCATGCTGACATCCTAATAGGACTCTCACCTCTAGAATCTGTAGAGGCATTACACTTATCTATCGGTGATGAAGCATAATTCCCCTATGCGCTTGACCGACCTCGAATGGTTCTTTTGGGCTTCTATTCATGCTAAAAACATCTCATTCTTCATGGATTCAATCTTCTTGAATTTTCTACGCGTTTCTTAAACTCCACTTGCTACTACACACTCCATTTTTCATAGCATTCTCCATTGTTTAAGATCCAAGGTGTTACTCTACTGGTTTTTCTTCTCATGTTGTTATGACAATGGTGGAACTTACAAGCTTGTGATCTCACATCTCCCTTCATGTGCTCAAGGGCACCTTATTTGGGAGGTGATGTCCACTTTACTTAGAATTTTCATTTGATTTCGTAGCATAGTGTTGTTACCATTGCTTGATATTACTTTCTTTTAGTACACTCTTTATCATACTTTCCTTCTATCATGGAAATTCTAGCTATCCGTGGAGGTGGGAACATCGAAACGGGGGTTTGACTATGGAAAACCTTGAAACAGCCCCAGCATTTTTCCCTATTTTTTTGTGTGTAGGTGATCGCGTTCATGTGGAGCTTGTGAGAGGTCAGATCGCTCATGAGTTACATTTCTACCACCTTTATTCTCAACATCTTTCATTTCCTAAGTTAAAGTATTCTTCTTGTTACTTTCAGTAGTCTAGCTATTTCTCAATTCTCGTCATTACTATTTTTATCAAATAGTTAGTTAATTCCTGACTAGTCTTAGTTTTCCTTCATTCTTTCTTTCCATACAGATACTAGCACCTGACTAGGATGCTAGTGTGTCACGCTATCGTCTATCTTTTGCATTGGGGTCCTTTGGTGGAGAGTTGCCTTAGCCACAGTTTTGGCTCAGGAATTTGATCACCTAATCCCCTAAACCTCTCGGGTTGACAAAAGGATAGTGGCAGGTTAATTTCCCTTCCTTTTCACCCTCCTAAAACATAAAACTTACCTTGAACAATCCTTAGCATGAGGTAGATCAGAGTAGTTGATCATTCTAGACCTTCTCATGACCTGGAGTACTGAGCGGTCAGTCCCCCTCCTCTACATTTTGGTGAGCCGACATTAACTATTTTGGTTCCATTTGGTAGTACTAAATGTGGGTGTGAATGTTGTAGGGCCCCTAGCCTTGCAACCCAACCTATGACCCCTAGTAGCGTACCTAGAAGGATTCCTAAGCATTATGAAATGAAACCTTGAGTAGGTCACCATCCAATTATGAAACCCTTGGGGGCTTCTACGAGAGTTCTATCTAGTGTGTGTAAGAAATGGCTTCCTTCCTATATCTACCCATCCCATTTGTGCAACCTGCAAATAGATCTCCTGCTATAACATTCACCTCGTAGGATTCGATGATGAACACTAATAGAGAACCATCCCTTTGTACATTCCTACACGTATCAACAGGAACACTATAACTGGCATTCTCATTGACCCTACATGCCAACTGAATGTCATCACAGAGGATATCATGTTGATAAATTTTTAACATAAGGATGGATATGATGAGTCTAGAAGCACTATATGTACACATGATGGAATTTTCATTCCTCTGATTAGTTCTATCACCTTGTCATTCCTAGTTGGGCCTAGGACTGTGAATGCACTCTTTGATATCATCTTGGGGTCCAAATTATTCAGAGTGAAACTAGGCATTCCTTGGCTAGTTTCCATGAATGCAGTTCCCTTGGTAATCCATAAGTGATTGAAGTTCTCTCATGAGGTTTTTGTGCGTGTAGTCAACAACACCGGTTACAAACCAATGATTATGTGTGGGGGCTAGTCACTTGATCACTTATGGCCTACCCTTGTTGGTTCGCACCCTCCCAGAACATACCCTGTTGTATCAAACTTATGTGAAGTACAAGAATGGGGGCATAGTGCCAAAGATTACCTACCCTCCTTCTCCCTATGCCATATTATTTAAAGCTTCCATGATAGTGCATAATGAGGTTTCCTCTACTGCTTGAAAAAGGGAGGAGGAGAAGTCCACTCAGGGCTCTTCTTCTTCTTTCTCTATAGTTCCACCTATTGCTTCCTCCCGCTCTGCTATGAAACCATTGAACTCCACCCCTGTTTGATGGTGCCCACTTAGTGAAATTCCAAGCGTCACATATTTGAACTTACTGTCTTACCCACGGTGCCACAACCCATTTTGTATGGTAAGGGGAAGGGTCCTCATGGAGCATCTTCTATGTATTAGCCTTTGTGGCCTTCTAATGCTCCTACCTCTAAGGTAGTGAATGAGAAAAGGCCCGCTACTAAGGTGCTCAAGTCTGCTCCCCTGTCTATTGTTGTATCTACTTCTCCATCTCTTCCTCCTGTTCCTATCCAGGAGTCACTCCCTCCACCAGAAATGGTTGTGATGGATACTCTGATGGCTAACTAGGAGTCTTTTGTTCCTTCTTAGGCTACAAGATCTAGCTCCTAAAGCTGTAGAAACTACCTTACACATGAACTCAAGCATCGGAGGAAGGCTCTGGCCATTGAGAAGTCCACCTTACAGAATAAGGAAGGGGAACCAATAACTCCCACTTCGGAATCTTTTGTTGCCTCCTCCCCTTCCGCTCCTTCTGCTTCAGTTCCCTCCACCTCAATCTTGCTTCCAACTCCCCCTAAGAGTGTGAACAATCCTCACCCTAAGAGGGTGCAGGTATTCATTGCTCCTTCAGATAAGCCTCCCCTTCTGATGTACCTTTTAGACATCCCACCCTTTTTAAAACCTGTGGACATTTCAAACACCTTAGTGGTGTCCACTATAGTTTTCTCATCTTCTTCCTTTGCTTCTACTTCATCTATGGGGATCTCACATCCCCTGATGAAGCAAAAAATGGAGGACAACCTTGCTTTCAATGGGTGTCAAAAGAAGGGTTCGCCTTCTTTGGATGGTGGTTTTGCATTGGTTTGCACCATCCTAGTGACTAAGGCAGTCTCAACGTCCCTAGAGTTCATCACTGATCCTAAGTCTTTCAGTGAGGATAGTGGTGGATCTTGAGTGCCTCCTCCATCACCCACTGAGTTGAAACATGGCACTCCTATAAAGTGCATGTTCAACTCTATAGACGATGACCTAACTCTATCAATGATCTTTTTGAGATCGTTGACATTCACCTCATAGGAACTGAGTGGAGAAGACCTCAAGGGGCCTTCTTCCTTGGCTCTTTCTATAGGAGAGTTGGAGAGTACCCCCCTTGATATTATGTCCTTGCAAGATCATCTTCCCTCCCCTTATGCTGATCTAGATTGGGAGAATGATGACCTCTTGGTTGATAAGGACTAGGGGGAACCTCTTCTTTATCTATAGATTAAATTATGTGTGTGTGTTGTGCTTCCTTTATATGTTTTTGGATGACCCTTGTAACCTTCGTAGGTGCTTGGATACAAGAGTGTTTTTTTGTCATAAAAAATCATCTATTTTTCACATCATTCTTCTCTTTGTTGTACCTTTGATTTTTGACAGTTCGGGATGATGCAAAGTGTTGGGGGAATTTAGGCCCCCCTTCCATGTTGACCCAATTTTTTATTTTCATCTTGTTTTCACATTCCTTTCTTCACAGGGTTTGATATAGTAAGGGGTTGATGACATTTCATTTGTATATTATTATATCTATTTATCTATAATTATGAGTAGCTCTGACCTCAAAATATCATATCCCCCTGTCTCTTGTTCGTTATGTCATGATTTCTCCTTTCTTTTTATCTTTCCCTTTTCTTTGCTTGCTTTGTGGTGTTGTGGTGCTTATGTTTTTTCCCTCGTGTGTATGAAAACATTACCATGGTTACATCTTGTCATGTTTTGTGGGCCACAACATCACTTTCATTCTTTCTTTTCTCTCCTTAGGATGTCACGTGCCTCTAAGTTTGGCATTCCCCATCCTAAGGGGGGGTATCACATTTTTTCAATTTTCAAAAGGTTTATTCGATGGCCAATGAATCCCTTCTTGAAAATATTTGGTTTTTTCAAAAATTGCATTCTTCAACATAGATTCCTAGGTGAAATTTTCTATCATCTTAGATTCGTAAGATAGAATTTGTACTTGCCTTGTAAGGGAACATTATTTCTTTCAAATTCCTTGATGAAATGAACCTTTCAAAAGGAATCCTTGATGCTAGAATCATTGGAAAAAAATGTTCTCTTTTCAAAAAATTTATTACTTTTAAATAGAGCTTCCCTTGCGTGGACCCCGTTTCTTTTGAAGGGTTCCCGAGGGACCCCTTTGGAAGCTTCTCCTTCAATTGTTGACTATCTACGTGATTATTTTCTTGTCTACCTGTGTGGCTTCTTTTGGATATCTAACATGTTTTTTTTATGGATTAACATGTTGCTTTG
>VDFB02274450.1:0-19205 GCA_007258455.2 Sequoia sempervirens | reverse complement strand
CCCCATCACCACAGCAACTGATGAGACCTTCCGTTGGTTTGCAAACTAAACTTTGGCATGTTCCTTATTTCTCCCTGAAGACTGTTACCCTCTAGAAGAAGAAAACGCTTGGACCCGCTACACTTATGTTCCCTTTTTCCCTACCTCCCAATGCACCTATTGCAGGCGAGCTAGTTCAGTTGTCATCCCAATTCATAGCACAAGGTGATGCTACAAAGGAGGCATGAGCTCTCAGGACCCAAAAGCGAAAAGCAAAGGATGACAAGAAGGAGGCAGAGCCAAAGGTGTATACAGTTTATAATGAAGCTCAGGGAATGTTGAATTTTGCCACCATGTACCCAAATGTTGTCAAACCACAAAGGGAGATGTTGTCAGATGATTACAACATGTATGCCATGGGACTTGATTTGACTATAGCTCAGCCACAAGAAAAGGTAGAGCTCATGAGGAAACGCAGCAGGTGGTGACGATTGACTTCGTCTGATTCAACTGCCAGCTAAAAAAAAGGGAGAAGTTAAAGCTTGTGAAGGAAAGGGTCGGTTTCCTAGAAATGAGGGAGAAATCATTGGAAGCAGAAGTTGCACACTTATCTATGAAAGTGTAGGCAGTAGAGTTGGAGGGGAATAAACTCTAGGAGGAACTCACGAAGTCCCAATCTATTGATCCCACCCTAATCAATGAGCTATAGACGAGGAACTGAGAATATCAGAGCCAATTAGCCTTGGCGGAGTAGAATCTACAACAAAAGGATGAAGATATAGCATCTCAGCACGCTCAACATGAGAAAACATTAGAACAGAGGGAGGTGGACTTTGAGGGCTAAAAGTCCTAATTAGAAAAAGAGCTCCAAGAGACAAAGTCTTCTCTTGACATGGAGTTGGAAAATCATAGTCGGTCCAAGGAGAACTAGTCCAAAGAGCTAAGTAAAATAAAAGGACAACTTGTATCCACCAATAGGAGAATTCCAGAACTAGTAGAGGATGTTAGCTCGAAGGATGCAAAAATTTCCCTTCTAAGGAGTGTGCCCCAGGCCCCTGTTACCCAGTCGGACCTCATTCCAATGGCCCAACAACTATATATTTCGTACTGGGAAAAGGTCAAAGCCTTTTGCCTAGAATTACATCCAACGCTTCAATATATGTTGGAGGTAACAAGCTTGAGCCAAGAGGTCCGCTAAGCCATTGAGCAGTTTCTACAATTCATCACAAAAAGGGTCCCTAAAGAAAAAAGTTTGCTAAATAAGTTATACATGGTCTCTGGTGAAAATTTAGCAAAGGCAAGGATTGAGGATTAGAAGGTTGTTGCCAAGACAATGAACAAATTCGTCCACTGCCACTCAACCATCCTTTAGTCTAACGCATGCACAACTACTTTGAACTAGACTATGGATAGCATACGAGAAAGTTTCTCCTGGCTAACCAAGATGGGCCTACCATCCCCATTTCTTGAGGATGAGTCGATTGCTACAACAGAGAAAATGGGGGTGAGGATTGAAGAGAAGCAACATGACACAACTATTTTCCAAAGCTTCATCTAACCTCCTACCACAGCAGATATTGAAGGATTCATTCATCCAATTGCACAACTACTCTTCCAATTTGAGTATGGTGTTAGTTTACATGTGGTGCTGCCTTATAAAGAAATGTTCGACCTAAGCATAGCACAAGAGAATTTGCATGATATATCAAGACCATCTGAGGCTGATTGGCTGCCTTTACAAGCAGCTCTTTCTAAACTTTGATTTTGTTGCCCTATAGATGGTGCTTTGGTCTGCAACCCAGAAAAAAATTTGGCTTCTTCATTCTGTAGGCGAAACGCCCCTGATAGTCGCCAAAAGTTGTGAATGAAAAATTCATCAAGCTCCCTTTTGGGTTTTATTTTTTGCTAATTATCGGCCAATGCCTCAAATAAACATCATCTTTCCTTTTTGATAAATGTTCGTCGGCCTCTGCCACATGTCCACTCAGCGCTTCCTGAAGGGATTCTTCCCTTCGCTTTTCAAATGGCCCTCGCCATGTTTCCACATATTGTTGTTGCACATGCTTAAAGGTTGCTTCCCTTCACTTTTGAGTAGGGCCCCAACAGTGTGCCACGTAGCCTTCATCTACATATGCTTTGGCGGACCCCATAGTTGGTGCCAATGAAAAGGCATGCTTCCACATGTCTTCCTAGTGCAAGCCTTCAATGGTGAGAAGGAATGAACCACGGGCTACAAAATTCCATGCGTCTCTTTAGTGGGTACTTCAAAGCAAAGGATGGAGCGAACTATGGACTACGATATGTTGTCATGTGTTCTAACTACCTATACTAGGTGGTGACACTTTTTTGCATGGGACTCTGTGAGACCACTGCCATCATTCGCAAGGGATGTACCTGGATGGGGAGCGACCAAATGCTATGGCCCGAATCTTTTTCTATTACAATGCCAAGGGGAATCATTGCTACTACATCATTGCTCAGGATACAAATATTTTCAATTACTACTCACCAAGCAGTGAGAATGCTCACTATATATGCTACTCTTTGCTTCTGAAGAGGGGTTCCATGTTCCAAGTTCCATGAGTTTGAGAATTGCAGAAAATACATAATTTTAGAGAGACACCAGGCCTTTTTATTATTTTAGATCATTGCAAGAACTCACAGACTGTGTCATTGTTTGGCCTTTCTATTTTCTTATGCTATCTGATAAACTTTATACTGTGCCACTATTGTTTTGAATGGTTCATTTGCAAAACTTCTATAATTTTAATGCACATTTGCTGGTTTAGATCATGTCTCTAACTCCTCTTTTCAGTGAATGGGTGTGAAAATTATTTTATGTCATTGAATGCATTGTTCATGCTTCAATCTTTAATTTTTGTCATTCTAGGACATAGAAGATTGTTGATCTGGCCCTTTAATCAAATCCCAAAAGATAGATTTACCGTGCCTATACCTATTCTTTGGCACATCACCTTAGTTAAAATTTTATTTTTTATATCTGCTTCCTTTTTCCCATTCTAAAACCCCAATTATAGAAGAAGTCGGCTTCTTTAAAAAATTGGAGGTCGCTCAGTTTAGCCCAATAGGTCCCCCATAAACTGAGTTTCCCACAAAGGGTTGTTACCTTAACAATTTTTGGCATCAATATTAAGCACCTTGTTTTGTAAAAATAACCAAAAGAACAAATTCACTTTAAGGATCAAGAGAGAGGCCCAAAATAGAACAGTACCAATAAAAGCACATTGGAGAGCAAAGGCTGACAAAACCAAAAATTTCCATGTCCACCTTATCAACCGGGGAAAAGGAAGGAATGTGCACCACATATAAGGCTTTGAATAGAACCTCCAAACCAAGGTTAATCACATGCAACCTTTTCCAAGAACCATTTTTTATGTAATCAACAACAAATCTTCCAAAATGACGAATACAAAGATCCATAAAAGGAAGATCCCACAGTTCATCTTTGAGCGGGCCATTTCAAAACCACCAATCATCCCAAAAAGAATCCTTTGACCATTCCCCAATTGCTATCACAACCCCTTAGAAATAATACTTTTAGATTTGACCATAAAATTCTAAAGGGCTAAACTAGAGGGGGGGAAACCATCGGCAAGAATATCCCTTATATGATCCACTCCCCGAAGATATTTACTTGAAAAAATGTGGGTCCATTCACTATTACCAGAGATAAGATTCCACAACTGCTTAACAAGAAGAGCTAGATTGAATTCTCTGATTTTTTGAATACCCAAGCCTCCAACCTTCTTAGGCCTACAAACATCATCCCAAGAAACCAAGTGCAATATCTTCTTCTCTTCAACCCTAGACCATAAGAATTTTTTTGAATAATTTCAATCTTCTCCATGAACTTCCAAGGCATCTGAAAGAGACTCAAGGCATAAACTGAGAGATTTTGGAGAGTAGATTTAATCAATTGAAATTTACCAACTTGACTTAGCAAAGCTCCTTTTCAACCAACTAGCTTAGATTTAATCTTATCAACCAGACCATGCCAAAAAGAATTAGGAACAAAGTTAAAGCACTATTAGAGGCCCAAGTAGGATGACGATAACTCCCCAATTTGACACTACAAGATCTACACAATTATATGTTGGTGATGCTCAAGAGTATTTAGAAATAACACCATACTCTTAGGGAAACTAATCTTCTACCCAAAATTCGCTTCATATTTATGCAAAACAAGTATGATGGCTTTGGCCTCTTTAATAGAGGACTCACCAAGAATGAGAGTATCGTCTACAAACTATTGGTGGGAGCATATATGATTATGAGACAAAGGATAAAGCCTCGATAACTAACCAAAATTAATATACCTTTGAATTAATCTCCCAAGATACTCGACCATAATGATAAAGAGAAAGGGAGAGATGGGATCTCCCTATCTCAAACCCCTCAAACAAAAAAAAAGAGGAGAAGGGGAACCATTAACAAGAACAAAAAAAATTGGAGTAGAAATCAACTGCCTTATCAACAAAACTAACTTCTCCCCAAAACCAAAAGCTTTCAAGATCCTTAGGAGAAATCCCCTATTCACCGTCAAGGAATGGATATTCTCATGAACAATTAGAATAGAGTCAAGAATTTGTCTACCTAACACAAAACCATTTTGTTGGATCAAAATAATTTTAGGCAAAACCTTCTATAATCTAACTACCAGCACCTTAGAAAAGATCTTATAGATGGAATTTCACAAGCTTATTGGATGGAACTCATCAAAATATGAGACCTCAGTCTCTTCAAAACCAAAACAATAAAGGAGGAATTGAACTCTTTAAAAGTTTATAGTTGCCAAAGAATTCTTCAGTAGCATCCACCACATCCTTCACCACAATATTCCAAAAGGTCTAAAAGAAGAACATAGGGAACCCATCAGGTTTAGTTGTTGGAGTTAACAACCCAAGATCTTCAATCTGCAACGCCAAAGAACCTCCACAAGAGATAGAGAGAAGCAACAATGGAAGATGTTATTCCACCAAACAAGGATTGCAATGCAATACTATACAATGCTATATGCCATCTATTAACAAATATGCTAGAGATGCCTTGCTTATAAAGGCAAGGATGAGAGATAGGATAAGACAAGATCATGACAAGTGTCTTAATCCTATCACATGAGACAACTAACTCATAACTTAGGAAAGTGGAAATTCTAGATAAGACAACTAATGCTTATCTAGATATGACAACTAATATCCTAAGTAAACTTAACATGTGAATTAAGTCCCCTAAGTCCCTAGTAAAGGAATAAACTAGGTACAAGACTTATTCACACCAACACCCCCCCTTAAGTGCAGCTTAGGGAGGTACAAATGTGCAAAGATGGGTCCGACAACTGGAGTGCGATGGGGTACCCGTAGTACAAAACAAAAAACTCTCACAAGTGGAGAAAAGGAGAAAAACCGTGGGAGAAAACTCCTCTCAAAGAGAAAAGAAACAAAGAAAAATAATGAAGGAAGGAGGACTCCTCAAGACCCCCAAGGACCTTCCTTCACTAGCTTTATCGTCATGGCTGAGATAGCGGCGATGCCAAAGGTTTAGTGAAGATATTTGCTACCTGCTCCTCTGTAGGAATGTACTCCAAGATGAGAGAACCATCTTAAATCAACTACCTGATGAAGTGCATGTGGATCTCAATGTGCTTAGTCCATTGATGCTCCAGCGGGTTAGCATTATGAAATATGAATGCTTTTCGATTGTCACACACCAAAAGAGTAGTGGGGTGAGTGGAAGAGTCTGAACTTCGATCATCAAGCTATCCAGCCACAAAACCTCGACTAGCCAACCGCGGCACCTCGATGCCATTCTGTCGATGATAATGCAATAGCGGTCGCTTCTTGCATGACCATGCTGTCGGACGAACCAAGGCAAAAACAAATCGAGTAGACTTTCGATCATTGACATCACCAACCCAATCTGAGTTAGTGAAGCCCACAATATGAGATGCCCCTGATGTATAATGAATGCCAAATGAGTAGTGCCCTGAATGTATCTCAAGATACGTTTGGCGGCTTCCAATGACTCTCATGAGGCTCTTGTGAGAAGCGAGAGACAAGTCCAACCGCAAAGGAAATATCAGGATGACTATGTGTCAAGTACAAAAGACTACCAACCAACTGTGCGATAGCAAAGTAGGATCAACTGGAGGAGTAGTACAACTGGAAGACGATTACAACCCTTTGGAATGGAGTAGGGGCAGGCTTGCAATCAACCATGCCAAATCTCTGAAGTAAATCAAGAGCATACTTCTGCTGGAAAATGAAGATCCCCTCAGAAGTCTGATGAATCTGAAGACCAAGGAAGTAATGCAAAAGACCAAGGTCGGTCATATCAAATCGCTCCATCAATGCTCGCTGTGTACTCTGAATCATGGAAGTAGAACTCCCTGTGAGAATCAAATCATCCACATAGAGCACAAGTATAAGTAGATCCTCTCCATGTCTCTGTGTATAAACTGTGGGATCAGAATGGCAGCGAGTGTACCGGAAGCAAGCAAGAAACTATCCATCTTCTCATACCAAGCCCTAGGGGCTTGTTTGAGACCATATAATGAACGTCGAAGCCTGCAAACAAGTGAAGAGTCTTGCACAAAACCTGGTGGCTGCTCCATATAGATCTCCTCATGAAGATCCCCATGCAAGAAAGCACTCTTCACATCCATCTGATATACTGACCATCCCTGGATGCAACTATAGCAAGGACAAGGCGAATAGAATCCATCTTGGCAACAGGAGCAAAGGTCTCGGAATAGTCAATTCCTTCAACCTGAGAAAACCCCTTTGCAACAAGATGAGCCTTGTACTTGTCAATGGAACCATCTGCTGCATACTTGGTACGATACACCCACTTGCACCGAACCAACTTTCTTCCCTTGGGAAGAGGCACAAGATCCCAAGTATGATTCTTCATCAAAGAAGAATACTCATCATCCATAGCACTATCCCACTATGGAATACCCGAAGCATCTGAAAACTTCTGAGGATCATCTAAAACTGCATGACTCAAAAGACTAATTCCAGAAGTCTGAGAACGAGTGCGGTGAGTGTCTGTGGGATCACCAACAAGAGGACCAGCCTCCTCAAGAGTAACTCGAGCCCATCGTTGCCTAGTGGGTGAGTGAGGAGGAGGTTCATCAAGACCATCATCAAAATCTTCCTCAAGTAGCAAACTATCATCAATTGAAGAAGACTGAGTAGGTTGTGATGAAGAAGAATTTGTAGGAGGATCTGGCTGGGTGAAGGTCTCAGAAAACTGAACATCGCGTCGAAAATGAACCTCTTGTGTGTCAGGATCAAACAATCTGTATGCCTTCACATCCTCACAATAGCCAACAAAGATATAACGCTGACTCTTCTTCTCCATGGATTTACGCCGACCATTCGGAATGAATGCCCAAGCCTCACTACCGAATACTCTGAAGAAGGAAACATTTGGCTTGCGATGAGACCAAGCCTCCTCAGGGGTCATATTTCACACTGCCTTGTGGGGCATACGATTCTGAATATAGTTGGCACAATTGATAGCTTCGGCCCAAAAAGCGGGAGCCATGGACCTAGACTGAATCATACAATTGGCCATTTCCCTGAGAGTCCTATTCTTTCTCTCGGCCACACCATTCTGCTGAGGAGTGTAAGGAACTGTGTGCTGATGAAGAATACCATTCGCAATGCAAAAATCCTAAAATTCCTGATTAACATACTCCCCCCCATTATCAGTGCATATCTGTCGAAGAGAAAAACCTGACTGCTTCTCCACAAATAATTTGAAAGTCTTGAAGTTGGTGAGGACATCACTCTTGAGCTTCAGAAAGTAGACCCATGTCCGGCGGGAAAAATCATCAATGAATGTTAGCACATACTTGGCCCCTGAAAAAGAAGGAGTTGGGAATGACATAAGATCACTATGGACCAACTCAAGGGGTGTGGATGCACGTGTAGCGTGACCCTTAGGAAAAGGATCTTGATGTTGCTTGCCAAGAACACATCCTTGACAAACACATCTATGCAAGTGATCTTTGGAAGACCAACCACTAAGTTATGTGCTTTCATTTGCTGAAGATATCTATAATTCAAGTGCCCAAATATCTCATGCCAAAGCTTGCTCATTGAATCAGCATGAGCAACAAAACATGAACCTGATGTAGACTCAAATCCATCAAATCGATACAAATGATTCTCATGATCAACTACTCCTGTTGCGACAACCTTCTCAGGATCTTGCAACTGTCTAATAGTCACATTTTGTGGAGAAAACTCAACTAACTTCCCATCTCCAGAATGACAAATCTGATATATGGAAAGAAGATTCGCTGAAATATCAGGAACAAGTAAAACATCCTCAATGCACCCATCTAGCATTTGAATGGAGCCTGTCCCCAAAACTGGAATCTGTGAAGAGTTCCCAACTGCAATCTGAGAAGTAGAAGTATGAACTATGGAATCAAGAAGCTCACGTGAATTTGTCATGTGATGTGAGGCACCTGAATCAAGAATCCAACTATCTGAAGGTGAATGCATAGCTCGTGCAGAAAGAGCTTGCCCTTTGCCCATGGAAGAAGGCTTAGCCACTGAAATATTGTGCTTCTTCATAGCTTCCTCTAAGGCCTCTAATCTCTTAAAGCAATGAGATGCATCATGTCCAATTTTGCCACAAAATGAACAAGGATCTCCGTTCTTTTTCTTGGACTTGGAAGAAGAATCCAGAGGTAGAAGAAGAAGGAGATTGAGTGGACTTCTGATTGTTCTTCGGCTTCGGTTTGGAGGGATTCTCACTACCAGAAGATGATTCTGCTTTGGGCTTCTTCTTGTTCTTTCCTTTACCCTTGGATGATTGAGCCATTAGAGCATGATTCTTAGAATTAGGTAAGGCATCCAACTGAATTAACTTGGCCTCCTCCCTAGTAAGACGCTCACAAAACAACTCAAATGTAGGCATTTTGTAATCTTTCCCCATTGCATCCATAGTTGAATAGAAAGTAGAAGAAAACACTTGATAAGGGCCCTTTAACTTAGACAGAATCAAGAAGATACATTCATTACTAGATACATCACGTCCACATCCTTTCAACTGTGACAAAATCATCTTGAATTGAGCAAGAAAATCCTGCATTGAAGGAAACGTATCTGGAGAGAGGGATTGAAGTTCTGCTTGAAGTTGCAAGGTTCTGAAATGATTTACTTTACCATACAATTCTTCAAGTTTGTCCCAAACATTCTTAGGTGTTTTGCACTCCGAAATATGAAACAATAGATTATCAGATACATGTAAGCCAATGAGCCCTTTTGCTTCATCCATTTTACATCTATGGACAAACTTTTCATAATCCCTTGTAAATTCAGGTTGTTCTACATCTAACATTGGCCATAGACCCTTAGATTGTAACAACTGAGTCATTTTTAGCTTCCATGTATGATAATTATGTGGAGTGAGTGGTTCAATTTGCCTTAGATCTGCCATGATTCACCAAAAGAAAATGATAATGTGGCACTTAAATTGTGCCTTTTACCCCCCCAGAATGTATTAAAAACTAATTTTGCAACCCCCCCAGCAAATTACAATGAACAAATTCTTGCAATTTTACAAGTGACAAGCTCAAATCAACCGTTTATAACACAAGGTGATTTTTTACAACTTTTCAGAAAAAGGAGCTTGCAAAGCTGAAAATAGAGGTTACAAACAGATTCCTTGTGATTTTCTGATCAATTTCAAAAAAAATTTTGCCAAATTTCGACTTCGTTGGCAAAAGTTACATCAAGAACAAGCAATAAATGCACTTGTACCTTTAAGCTGAAAAATCTGGCAAAAAATGACAAAATCTGGAAAAATAACCTAGGCCACTGCGAAGTTCGTCGAACCACCTTTCCGACGATATCTCGTTTGTGAAAAACCGACTTCGTGGCGAAAAGTTATGCAAAAATGAAAAAAAGGCCTATAGTAGGCACTGTCAACACTAAACAGGTGCAAAATTGAAGCCCTCGGGGTCTGGCGTTCGGTCACCCACGTGACCGCGGGCTGGGTACTGCGCAGAAAAAAAATTGGCGGCGGTTTATTGACCGCCCTCCTGGCGGTTAGCGGGCGGACGGCGGCGGGCGGTTCCCGTGGCGGTGAGCTGTCGGCGATCGCTGTTACGGTGGCTGTCGGCAGTGTAACCGCCGCTGCTGGCGGTTAAGGTTGGCGGGGGCGCTAGCGGCTTATAAGCCGCGCGCTGTGTGGGCTCCGCAGACTTATGTCTGCGGGCTGCGCCGGGGGGCCGTACGGCCGCCTCTGCTAAAAAAAATTTGCCCCGAAGACAATTTTTGCCGAATATAGGCAAATTATATATCAAAAAAATTGGAAACAGCCACCCGGACGCAATGGAAGACTTACTTTTTGCCCAAAGTGCTCCTGTAAAATGTTGTTCACCAGATCTGAGCTCGAAACCCTTCTTTGCCAAAGCTGCAAATGGTGACGAAATTAGGCGAAACAAAAGTCAGATCTGACTTTTTCGAGCCTCCTGGACGCAATGGGATAGCCTAAAATACTGCCTCTATAGCCAAAAGTGCTACAATCACCAGATCTCACCAAAATGCAAGCATGCAATATAGGATACAAGAACTCAAAAAAATGACAATAGAAATTGATGGAAACTCTCTAATAAAGAAATGGAAGGGGCTTGCCAGATTCAAAGCTCTGATACCATGTTGGAGTTAACAACCCAAGATCTTCAATCTGCAACGCCAAAGAACCTCCACAAGAGATAGAGAGAAGCAACAATGGAAGATGCTATTCCACCAAACAAGGATTGCAATGCAATACTATACAATGCTATATGCCATCTATTAACAAATATGCTAGAGATGCCTTGCTTATAAAGGCAAGGATGAGAGATAGGATAAGACAAGATCATGACAAGTGTCTTAATCCTATCACATAAGACAACTAACTCATAACTACCTAGGAAAGTGGAAATTCTAGATAAGACAACTAATACTTATCTAGATATGACAACTAATATCCTAAGTAAACTTAACATGTGAATTAAGTCCCCTAAGTCCCTAGTAAAGGAATAAACTAGGTACAAGACTTATTCACACCAACATTAGGCACCTTATTACCTTCAAAAGAGAAAACCGCACTCTTTATCTCATCATCCAGAGGGATACAAACCAATTGCCTATTAATATCATTAGAAATGATTTGGGGAATATCCATAAGTAGTTCATCTCGACAAGTAGAGTCCAACACATTATCCACAGACAAAAAATTAGAGAAAAAAGAAGAAGCGGCCTGCAATATATCCACATCTTTATCCAACACCTGATTTTTGAATCTAATAGACTTGATACGATTAGAAGTCTGGTGCTTCAACATAGAAAGATGAAAAAATATAGTATTTATGTCACCACTTTTCAACCACATGATTCTAGATCTTTGTTTCCAAGGGGATAGGAAATTTAATATGATACTAATATTATATATTCCTAATCATAATAAGGATAAGTAATTTTAGACTACTTAACCTTATAGTTTTATTTATTAGTTTTACTTATTGCTTAAGATGACTTAGTAAGAATGAAGGAGTGTGTCCCTACATAGTTAAGCATATAAATAAGGAGGATAAGTCTCTTCCAAACGAGCATAACTTCAAACTACTAAATTTATATATTATTTTATGATCATTAGAGGTGACCCCATTGAAGTGGTTTGCTATTTTTCTAATTTTAGCATTTATTTCCAAAAAATATTAGAACAATAGGACTTTTAGAAAATTGATTTTAACATTTGGAGGATAGATGCACTACCAAATAAGATAGTTTAAAAATCAAATTTCTTGAAAGGTTTAAATTAGTTATTAATGTAGGTGTATTGTTGTCTCAATTTTTCCAAGCCCCAAAAAGAAAGAGAATCAATGATAATTTTTTTGGAATGGTTTAACAAGTCATTAAAGTGGATTCCTCACATCAATCAATCAAGTAAGAAAATTCAATTTCATATTTTCATCTCTACAATGAGGATGATTTGATTTTGTAGGGTTATGGAAAGAAAACAAGATTAAAAAATGTACTCTAAACAAAGAGCTCAAGAAGAAATTTATCATACAAGATTAAATCATTGACCTAAAGATTTCATCATGTGTGGCTAATTTTATAAATGAGGAAGAAAAATCTATTACCTTCTTTGATTGAATGTTTTAACTTCATATTTTTGGGTGAAGAGTAGTTTTCAAGGAATAATAGAATTGACTCAATGAATGAGTCCTGTGTTGAAAAAGAAGTCGAAGTATATAATATTTAGTATGAGGATAGTGATGATAAATCTAATAGCTCTTCAAGTTATGAAGAATATTATATTCCTTTATATTCCTATTCAAATATTGATCATCATCACATACAATATAAAAATACAATTCTCCTCCACTCTATTAGTTGTAGTCATTGATCAATCCCATGACAATATGAAATATGGAAAGGAAAGTGTAAATGACATCCCATTTATCCTTTCATCTATTCCTAAATTGGAATTTTTCACTTTTGATATTGTTTATGTACCAATTGAGAGAAATACGACTAAGCCAAAGATTAGATAATAGTTTGAAGACAAAGGGCATGAAATTAAACTAACAAGCATCATCATTTTGGCATACATATAGCCTAAGTTTTTTGGGATATTCAATGTTATAAATAATCCTATTTTTGAGTTTCCTATCCTTGAAAGCATCATTGCATCAAATATTGTAGCTTATTTTATTTTTCTTTGAATGATTATTTCCCAAAAAAGACATATTTTAAAGAAGAAAATATGAATATGTTTGGTGTTTGTCTTGATATATAAATCATTGGACAAAGAATAGAGGATAACCTTGATAATTGTATAGATATTAAATAAGGTGAATGGGTAGTCATAAAATAATTATGGATGGTTAGAAGATGAAAATGATTATACCCATGGATTTTGTATCCCAATCTGGTACCTAGAAACATTTGATGACAATTTCCTATGAGGAGAACTCATTATTTCCCCTTCACAAATTATGGAAGAGGACATTTTGGTTAATAAGTTTGAAGATATAAAGCTATCATCAATGGATCATGAAATGGGTCAGTGCAAGATCATGATGGGCCAAACTATGCTTCTATGTGGCAATGACATAAACAGACTTAAACAACTTCACATAAAAATTTGAATAGGTTATTAACATAAATTGGAAAATATGTAGGAATATAATTTGTAAAAATTGAATACAATTTGTAAGCTACTAGGATTTTTTTGGAAAAAGTAAATTTATTTGGTGAAATTAGAAATTTCAATGTAGTAGTACTTTATTTTTATTTTTAAAAAGCATGTATCTATCCATCCAACCTAAGTGTGAGAAAAAATATTTATTTTTTTGAATCTTTTAATATAAGTAGAGGACACATGCTTGGATGTGACGCATATTTTTTTTCAAGTAAATGATTAGTTATGAATGTTTTAGTATGATATTTTTAAAATAGTCAAGACTATTTGTTCAACCACCCTAACTTGGTAAAAAATGTATAAAATTCAAAAAAAAAATCAACCTATAGTTTGTGAAGCATAGAGTGTGACACATATTTCGGATTTGAAAAATGTATAACCATTTAAAAGTTATAGATGTTTTTCAATCAGCCTATAAATTAGGGCTTTACACATAGTGCATGTATAAAATCAATAATAATTATCTATTAAATTTAAAATAAAGCATATCTTATATTGGTAGAATGCTGACAATTTACTAAATAATCCATTTTCAATTCATCAAATTTGGACTAAAAAAGTTGTCAGCACGAAGGGTGAGTCTTGAAAAGAGGATGAAACCTCTAAACACATTGGAATAGTTGACCTTTTAGGATTGACACTCTCAAGCCTAATTCCAAAGCTTTCCCAAGACAAAAATGGAGGGAGAAAATATGTCAAAAAAATAGATATTCGTTTTTAATGGATATCTTTTTTTAGAATCAAATATTTGTTTGTAACATATATATGTTACCTAAAGGCCCTTTTATCAATTTATGTCTTCAAAATAGATAGCCATTCTAAAAAAAAATGGATATCCGTTTTGACAAACAAAATCGATATTTGTTACTTAAAAGCCCAAAAAGCCCTCTTGAGTAAAATAGGCATCACTTTTGTATTTCTAACGAAATTTTAATTTTTTATAGGCATTAGTAAGGTGATTCAAAGCTCTACGTAATGGACTAGTAAGTGTTTCTATATTATACATAAAAAAATAATTATAATAATTTTAACTTCATCCTTCATTTTTAAAACATCAAATACTCACTACTTTTGCATATGAGGTCCTTTTTTTCATGATTTTTTTGTAACAATCATCTCAAAATACTTGAAACATTAGAGGAGTAATCAATAATGAAATATTTAGATTTTTTATAGTAAGGAGAGGACAAAAATTCATAAATCACCATATCTCTCTACCCCTTTCTCTACCTCTCTCTCTTTTTCACTCTCTCCCCTCGAGCTCTAGAACTATCTCTCCACCTCTCTCTCTCCCTCCTTCCCTCTTTGTTGAGAATATGTCTCAAACTCACTGGTAGAAACCCCGATACTGTCACCAAGCAACAAAGAATTCATAAATGGTTTGTTTATGCCTTTACCTCTATACTGCCAGGTGTTTGAGAGAGAGGAGTGATAGCGCGGTTATCACCATACCGTGGGAGCCTCTCAGTTGTTAAGCGATAGTGCAGTGGATACCACCATACCACGGGTGAATTTACTATGGGGTGCGGTAGCGCGGTTACCACCATGCCGTAGGAAGTCACCGAATGTGCAGCGGTAGTGTGGTGTAAACAGCTATATTGTGGGAGTTGTCGACCTGTCCAGAGGTAGCGCGGTAAATCACCACCCCACAGGAACCTGTAGCCTGCACAGCGGTAGCGCAGTGTAAGGTGAAAAGAATAGTTTCTTGGTTGACTGCTGAGATGTAAACCGTTAATTGGAGGATTTTGTTGACTTGGAAGTAGGTCATTTGCATTCCTGAGAATTTCGACAGTTGCTTTGTGGAGGAAGTTGAATTGAATCGGTTGTATAGAGAATGGATCGATCATGGTTGTTGCAATATATTGCAACATTTGAAACTATGAAAAGGTTCAAAGGTTTAGAGAGTTCAATGGTTCAGAGGTTGGATGATCGAATGGTCTGTATGTTATTTTGAAAGCATTGTAACAGTAATATTCTATACAAGATTGATCAGGGAAATATTGTTGTTGTAATATTGACATCTGAAAGGAGACTCTGTAACTTGTATGTAATTTGATTATTGTAATACAAGTGATTTTCTTTAGTGTGATGGGTTTTTTCTCTTGTAATGGTTTTCCCACGTAAATCTGGTGTTAGTTGTGTTTGAGTTTATTTCTCTATTATGTTATTTCCTTCATGTGCATCTTAATGGTATGTAATTGTAAAATTTAAAATCATATCTGCATTCTTCTCTGAGTTTTGACAATAGGAAATTTTGTTCCACATCTGTATTCTTTCCTTACAAGTGGTATCATAGCCTAGCTAGTTGTGTTATCCTTGTGGGTAGGTTGGGTTTTTTGTGTCAATTCTATTTCAGTGGGAGTCTTGTAGAAGTCTAGTAATTTAAATTATAGATTAAGATGAAAAGCACATCAGGAAAGATTGAAATTGAGAAATTCAATGGCAACAATTTTGACTTGTGGAAACTTAAAATGGAAGACCTGTTGGTGGATCGAGATCTTTGGCTTGCTATGTATGGAATGAAACATTTTGGCATGAAGCAAGAAGATTGGGACCTCACAAACAAAAAAGCAAAAGGGTTGATAAGACTTTGTTTGGCAGACTATGTTCTCCTGAACGTTCATGAAGAGAAGACTGCATCTTCTTTGTGGAAGAGATTGGAGATATTTATCAGGGTAAATCCTTGGTGAATAAATTGTTCTTAAGGAAGAAGTTATACCCTTTGAAAATGGAGAAAGGGGCATTTGTGGCTGATCATCTGAATACATTTAACACATTGATAGCTCAGTCAACATCTGTGAGCATAAAAATTGATGATGAAGATCGTTGTATGCTATTGTTATGTTCTTTTCCAGATTCTTGGGATCACTTGGTGATGGCGATTGGGAGCACAACAACCACTTTCAAGATGGAAGATGTGGTTGTTTCTTTGTTTTCTAGAGAAATGAGAAGGAAAACTTCTGAGATGACAAAGGAGGCTCTTGCTGTTTGAGGCAGATTGAAAGAAAAAGGCAAGAAGAAGGACAAGAAGTCCAAATCAAAATCAGAAGGGAGATCAAAGTCTCCTGGTAAGAAGTCTAAGGTGAAGTGTTGGAATTATGGGCAACCTGGTCATGTCTGAAAGTATTGCAAAGAGGAGAAAAATAAGAAGAACTCTTCTGACAATGATTCTTCTTAGAGCAATGCAGATGCCTTCATTGCAGCTTTGGCAACACATGAATTAGATGATGTCTGGTTGATTGATTTTGAAGCATCTTTCCACATGACATCTCATAGAGACTGGTTTACAGAGTATGAAAAATATGATGGTGGAAAGGTGTACTTGGCAAGCGATTCATCTTTGGAAATTGTTGGTCGTGGAAGAATCAGAATTCAGTTTCCTAATGGTAGAATTAAGGGAATTGATGACGTAATGCACATACTAGGTTTGGCTCAGAATTTACTTTCTCTAAGTAAGCTAAATGATGTTGGAGTGCAAGTCTCTTTCTCTAGCAATGGTTGTAAAATGACTAGAGGCTCGATGGTGCTGGCTAGGGGTGCTTGTATTGGTACTCTATATAAGTTGGACGCACTTGTTGTTCAATGTAACAGTGTCTCTGTAAATTCACCAAAGGTTGTTCATGCAAAGGAGATTGAAGTCCTTGTAGGGGCTAATTCTTTGGAAGTTAAACTTCCTGCAGAGAAGACTAGGCTCTAGCATCAAAGGCTAGGTCTTTATTGGTGAGAAATGTTTAAAAGCCTTGAAAAATAAAAACCTGGTTGAGGGGCTTGATGATTGTAATCTGGAATTTGAATTTTGTGAACATTGTATATATGGAAAACATCATTGTGTTTCTTTTTATTCCAGTCCTCATAAATCTTTTGGTGTTCTAGATTATATTCACTCTAATGTTTTTGGTCCAGTAAATGTTCCTTCGTTGTTGAATTCAAAATATTATGTATTGTTCATTGATGATTATTTGAGAAGGGCATTTGTATATTTTCTAAAAAGTAAATCAGAAGTGTTCAATCGGTTTAAAGAGTTCAAGAACTTGGTTGAAAATCAAACTAGTAATAAAATCAAATGCTTGAGGACAGATAACGGTGTTGAATTTTTTTTTTGCAGAATTTGAAAGGTATTGCAAAGGCCATGGAATTAAGAGGCATAAAACAACACCTTACACTCCACAACAAAATGGAGTTTTTGAAAGGTTGAACAGGACGCTGATGGAGAAGGCAAGAAGTATGTTGAGCAATGCTGGTCTGAAGCAGAATTTATGGGCTAAGGTTGTGGCTACATCATGTTACTTGGTAAATCGATCTCCTTCTTCGACACTTGTTGATAAAATTCCTATGGAAGCTTGGTCTAGTAAGAAGCCCTCTCTAAGACATGTTCAAGTCTTTAGCTGTGAAGCATATGTTTATGTGCCAGATATGAATAGATCTAAATTGGAGAACAAATTTTTTGAGTGTATCTTCATTGGCTACGACATTGGTGTGAAAGGATACAAGCTTTGGAATCCAATGACTGAAAAGGTTGTATACAATAGAAGCGTAATCTTTCGAGAGCTAAAAACTTCTTCAGTGGAACTACAGTCAGAGATGAAAGAAAATAAAGAGGAAAATGATGTTATTGAAGTACCTCTAACTCCTAAAAAAGAGGAACAACACATTGATAGTGTACCTGAAACTGAGGAGATTTTGAGCAGCTCTGAGAGTTCTGAAGAAGAATCACAACCTCAGCCTCATCCTGTGAGGAGGTCTACACGTAAAAAGAAGCAACCTGATAGGTATGGATTCTCTATGTTGGATTCTAGTTGTTCCTATGCTTTCATTACTAATACTAATGAGCCTAGGATTGTAAAAGAGGCAGTTGAAATGACTGATTTGAATTCCTGGTTGGAAGCCATGAATGAAGAAATGGCATCATTAAAGAAGAATGACACTTGGGATCTAGTTCCATTTCCTGAAGGTAGAAATTTTGTGGGCTATAAATGGGTTTTTAAAAGGAAAATTGGTCTAGATGGCAGTATTGAAAAGTACAAAGCAAGGTTGGTTGCAAAGGTTATTCCCAGGTAGAGGGAATTGATTATGGGGAAATCTTTTCTCCGATAGAAAAGCTTACATCTATCAAATTTCTTTTGTCACTTGCAACAGCTTATGACTTGGAGATTTAGCAAATAGATGTGAAGACAACATTTCTTCATAGTGATCTTGAAGAAGAAAGTTATATGCCCCAGCTTGAGCATTTTGTGATAAAAGGTAAAGAAAATTTGGTTTGCAAGTTAAAGAAATCTCTGTATGGTTTAAAACAGTCACCTAAAATGTGGTACCATAAATTTGACATGTTTGTTTTGTCACTGGGTTTTGTAAGATCAAAATCAGATCATTGTGTGTATTTCAAGACTAAAAATGATCGGGTTCTTGTTATTGCACTTTATGTTGATGATATGTTGTTCATAGGCAATAGTAAATTTATGATTTCTAATCTAAAATCATAGTTGTCTGCAAAGTTCGAAATGAAAGATCTTGGTGCACCTAGGTATATTCTGGGAATGGAAATAACCAATGATAGGAAGAATAGAAAATTTTGGCTTAGCCAAAGTATATTAACATTGTTTTGGAGAGATTTTGTATGATTGATTGCAAGCAACTAGTTGTTCTAGTTTTACAGGGAATGAAGCTATTTGTTGAAGATTGTCCAAAATATCCTACTGAGATAGAGGACATGACCAGAGTGCCTTATGCTAGTGCAGTTGGCAGTTTAATGTACGCAATGGTTTGTACAAGGCCAAACATTGCCCAAGCAGTGGGAGTACTTAGTCAATTTATGGCTAATCCAAGAAGGACACATTGGGATTATGTGAAAAGAGTGTTTAGATATATGAAGGGCACTTCAGAATATGCTTTGTGTTACCATGGTAATTTAGTTGAATCACAAAGGACTCTCAGCATTCGTGGGTATGTGGATTCTAATTGGGCAGTGGACATTGACAGTAGAAGATTCACTA